>CM076581.1:1143571-1292125 GCA_034641835.2 Pinus albicaulis | reverse complement strand
GAATATGGGTATGAGTTGAAGGTGTACTAGCTCTGGATCTAGATGAAACAAGTGGTGTTCTAGAAATCAAACTTCTGCCTCTGTTGCTTATAAATCTTCCCCTTGAATCTCTCTCCCTACGCATATAATTGTTTTTGGATGCTAAGAAACAAAGGTTACCTAGTTTTCACTTCCCCGGCAATGGCACCAAAATGTTTGGTCTCAATCTAGTCTCCTAAATTGAGCTCATTTAATTGTCAACCAGGGTTGGTAAACTGCTGAAGTGAAGTGTACTGTATGTACCTAGGTGTTTGTTTCTTAATGCGTTGTGTGTAGTATTTTATGATGTTTTTTGTCTTTTGTGATGATTTCTGATGTTTTTGATCTTTTGGTGGTTTTATGTTCACAAGGAAAATGACTAGAAAGCTAATGATTAGAAACAGAGTGAAACCTAATTGGTTGATGACAAATGACAAATGCAATTGCAAACACTGAAGCAGAATCAAATCTAAACTATGACTAAGAAAAAACAGAGCTTGATAATGACTTCTAAGGAAATGATTAAAAACATAAACTCAACTTGAGAAATGATCAACTAAACATGCAAATCCTCCTAACTAAACAATTTAAACAACTAACTTATAATGATGCAACATTTTGTCCTTAATTAGAGATTTGTTGAAGTATGTTTGGAGTAAAACATTGATACCATCATAAGATCTTCTACTCTAAATCTAATTCCTAACTCTATTCTGCAACTCAGTTTTATAGCACTACACTTCACTCAAAGGTTATAGATTTTTGAAATATTCTATTGAGGAAAATGTTTGTTTGTAAGATGATAAGGAAGTTGCAGAAGTACTTCAGGCCTTAAAATGATATGGTCTTCTGTTCATATGGTTATGAATCAATTATGGATTTTAGAACAAGAAGAGATTTGTGAATAATGAAGGTTGTTTTGTTAAATTTAACAACTGAAGTAATCTAGTATGCAGTGAATGACAACTGAATATGGAGTGCAAATGCAATGAGTTGAACTACAACCAAACCTAAAATGTCACTAGCCTAAAACAGTGTTAAACTACAAGTCATTATCAAACTTAAAGAAAAACAACTAAACATGAGTTAAGTGCAATTAAACTCCGGAGCATCCTAACTAAGCTATTATGCATTATTCTATTAAATTATACAGTCTGTTTGTCCATCATGATTGGTATTTTGGAAGAGTTCCTTCTTTTGGAAGAGTTTTTAGAACAATCATGACTGTGTAATTGAGTGCAAATGCAAACATAAAGACTGAAAGCAATGAACAACTAAGATATCATAGCCATCTCCTACCCATCAGTATGATATTTTTGACAAGCATTTAAGAGCAAGAACAACTATGGTACTTAGTGAAAACACAAAACTAAAACGTTCAAGATCACAATCATGCTTAAGACAGTATAAATATTTCTTGGAAGAGTTTCTTCTTGTGGAAGAGTGCTTATCATAAGTATAACTGTGATGGTGAATAAAAGAGACTACAATTAAACCCTACAATACTATAGCCATTTCCCATTCATCATTATAATCTTTTGGAAGAGATTCTTCTTTTGGAAGAGTTTTTAGAATGAGTATAACCACAGTAGCTAATGAAAACAACTACTAATTCAAATTCAAAAACGTAAAGGCAGCTAGAATACTTATCTAAATTATGCAAATAAATCCGTGCAAGAGGCAGGGGCCCTCTACCACCTGATGGAATCTAACTCCAAATCAAATCAACGCTTTCAAAACAACACTGTCTGCTTCATTAAAAGTGAAATAACTTGAACAGAGCACTCTGCGTCTTCAGAAATGTAGCACAGAATCTAAGAAAAATCTAGAACAAAATCTAGCCTAGCTCTCGGTTTCCCAAGTGTTTATATAACAAATGTAAATAACAAGACTTGCAAAAATTTCAGGAACATTGTCTTTCCTTATCAGAATCACATTAGGACTCTTGAAGTGGCTGCGTAACAAGGAAATGGACATCTGGACTAAGACAGTCCTATTAGAAGTCTGTCTTCTTAAATGTGTTCCCACGTACCAAAACCATACACATAATTCGTTTCTTCCTTCATGGTGAGCAACAAACCATGTAGACATGACGTGGAATATGCCCATGTGCGTTTTTTCTTGAGAGGCCACCTGGAACATACCCAAATGTGAAGACAGCTGCAAAATCGCCGGTTAGCTACAGAATGTCTGCATTCTGCAGCTAGTTTCGGTCAAAATGCTTTACAATGGAAAAAATCACAAAACTTAGCAAGTCAATCATGTAAATCATTCTAAAAGTAATTTTAACTATATTCATTGATCAATTGGGTCTAGGATAGCAATGGACAAGGGAAAATGAGGTAAAATGAGATGAAAGAAAGCACAATTTTGAGGCTCAACATACCCCCACTGCTGACTCCTTGCATGTCCTCATGCAAATTATCTTATGAACTCAGAGGCTTCTGCAAGAACATCTAATCCTCTCCTTCTCCTTTGTCTGGAAGCTAAAGATCTTCTGGGTTTTCTGATAACAAGTTTGAACCTTAGGTTTGTAAGTGCCCTGATTAGCTTTTTGTTCCTCTTCTTCAACTTGTCATTGGTATTTTCCACTTTGTCTATATGTAGGGATAAGGTTGAGTTCATATCAGTTTTGAGCTTGACTTGATCCTTGAGAATTTCATTCTCATTTTTGATGTGTCTATTAATTATTTCCAACTCATATCTATCCCTTCTTAATACATCTATTTTAGACAGTGGAGGACTAGGGGTTTTGTCCTTACTTTCTGAAGCTCTCTTTTCCAAAGTTTCCACATAGTCATAAATTTCTTGTTGAGCAGGGTCAATTTCAGGGGTTCCTTCATTAAAATCCTCTTCAACATCTTCTTCAATGGATGTTTCTTCATCTTCTATATTAATCACCCCTGTTTGTTTGATTTGAGTTTTCCTTAGTTTTCCCTTTAATCTATGGCTTCTTCTAGGCTGAGAAGATCCATCTCCTTTCTCCATGGCAGATTTCTTGATTACCTTTTCTTCCTTAAGTTGTCTCTTGATTTGAGTCAACTTCTCTGAAATGATTTCCTCACTACTTTCTTGGACTGTTTTATCAATTTCAACTTTTGAAGCCCTCTATTTCCTGCTTCTCTTTGTAGGCTGTGGTTCAGGTGAGGGCTCTTTTGGCTCTTCAAAATGATTTCTTGTCAAGAAATTATCCCATGTATCATTTGTTTTGGCTAAATGATGTTCAATCAAAATTTTAACCAAACCATGATGATATAGGGTTGTCTCTAAAAATTGAACCCTTATTTGAACACAGGAAGCCATCTTTTTCAAGCTTTGAAGCACGAAATAGGGTAGGTTTAAGTCTTCCCCCAGAAAATGCATTATCATTCTAATGTGGTAGACATAAAATGTGCCATATCTACCCTCACATGTAATAAATTTTTGCAGAAGAAGTAGTATGTTTCTCCATTTATTTTTCAATGCAGAACTTGGAATTCCTTTCTTAAATACAGTGACATCCATACCTGGTGATTTTAGAATTTGCTTCCAGGATTCATTGTGGAATTCTATGTTTTTGAACCATCTCTCTCCATTTATGAGCAACCCTGTAGCTTCTGCAATGAAAACTTCAGTGACAGTAAATTTGACATCTCTCACTTCAGCTTCGGTTCCTTGAAATGATATTGCAAATGTTTTAGTGAATTCTTTGTGGAAGCCATTAAATTTCTCCAAAAATTGAAGCCATCCTATCTGTTGCAACATTTCTTTGCATTGAGGGTAGCCTTCTAAATATTTTGAACCCACTGGTTCAGTTCTTACAATGAAACCCATAATTGCTTCTTCAATGTTCATATTAACACTCTTCTACCCACAGAAACAATAACTTTCACCTTCGAATTGAAATGGCTTCAAGTTCTTAATGACAATGGCTTCAAACTTCGGAATGACATACCTCTGATTGATAGTGACAACAGCTTCAAACTTCGAGCTGATATACCTCTGGTTGACAATGAAAACAACTTCAAAACTTCAGACTGATATGCCTTTGTTGACAATTGAACTTTGGACTGATATGCCTCTATTTGACAGTGAAAAATGGCTTCAAATTTCCCACACTACTATACCTCTGTCTCTCGGTGGCAAATAGCTTCAAATTCCCATACTGCTATATCTCTGTCTCTTGGTAACAAATGGCTTCAAATTCTTCAATGCTATACCTCTGTCTCCCGGTGACAAATGACTTCAAATTCTTCACTGCTATACCTCCACGTTTACAGTGATAATGCTCAATCTCTGCCCACGGTGATACTTTGTCTGCCCACGGTAACAAATGGCTTCAAATTCTCACGCTGCTATACCTCTGCATTTCCAATGATAATGCTCAATCTCTGCCCACGGTGATTCAAACTGATATACCCTTTTTGCTCTGCTCACAATGATAAGAATATCTCTGTTTGCGGAATGAAATGCCGGCTACAGAATGGAGTGATGGAAGTAGTCACGGAATGGGGTAATGGAGTGAGGTGGAGGAAACGAATTAATGATTGAAAAGACGGCGGAGATTTTTACAACGGCAAAGAGAATCATCATTGAATGATTTGGTTAAGAGACGTGAAGAATTCAAATACTTCGGCCATTTCAACCGCTTAAATGATGTCGAATATGGAATTTGAAATGAGAGATTTTAATCCAAAGTCTGTGGAGGGTTTATTGGTCTTGATCAATAAAAATAATTAAAACAACCTTTTCGAACAATTCATAACTAGAACTATGCTAAACTTTATGAAATGCCATTATAATCTAAACTTGTTACCTCTGCTTTTCATTTGATTTTTGTAGTCTTTGTCTTCTTTGTTCTCCTTTGGAAGAGTCTTCATAATCCTTCTTGATGCTTTTTATTCATGGATACACTGGATCATTTTGTTGTAATTCTAATGTCTGCTGACTAATGCCTTCAGGATTTGTAGCTGCGGAATGTCTGGCTAGCTACGGAAAGGCTGAACAGCTGCAGAATGTCTGTTAAGCTGCAAAATGTACCTGTAGATCATTTTGATCATGGAATGGAGTGGTTTGGGAATATATGTGAAATTTTATATGGTATGAATGAATATGGATGATGAGACATGATATGTATGAAGTGGATGATGAAATGGAATGGATTCAGTTTATGAAATGGAGTGAAAGAACATAAGAACTGCCCTGCAATCCATGACATGTCTTATTTATTTACAGCAAGACATCAGATTTTAAATCTTGACATGAAAATGAGATGGATGGAGTATGGAATGAGATGAATGAAACATGGAATGAAGTAGAATATGAATGAATGAATGAAATGGAGTATGGATGGATAGGTGAGTGAAGTGAAATGAAATGAGATGGATCATAAGCACTATGGATCTGAACTTATGATTTTGTAACAGCTGCTTGTAAAAAAAAATGGAAAAGTTAGAGTGTCAGAGAGACTCTGATTTTCACCCTATCTTTTCTGTATAAACATGCCAATCAATGATTGGTTTTCATGTTTATACCTTTATTTTTTATTTTTTATTTTTATTTTTATTTATTTATTTTTTTAAAAAAAGAAATACTTCAGAAAATTTAATCAAGTTGATGAAGAAGAAGAATTCTTCTTCATTAACTTCACATCACTGCATTCTTGGAACTTCTTGACAAATTATTCTCTTGAGAGTGGTTTGTGATACAGCTTCAATCTATGACCATTCACAAGAAAAGTGACCTCTTCTTCATCTATAGTTCTAATTTTTACTGCCCCATTATCAAAAATTTCAACAATTTCATATGGCCCAAGCCAATGTGTCTGAAATTTACCTTGAAAATACTTGAATTTTGAATCAAACAAGAGAGCCCAGTCACCCTCTTTGAATTTCTTCTCTTTGATGTACTTGTCATGCCATCTAGCCCTTTGCTGTTGGACTAGACTTGTTTTCTGAACTGCATCTTATCTGATCTCATCCAATTCATTAATTTGCTCCAGTCTATGCTTTTGTGCCTCTGTTAAATCAAGTCCTAGCTGAACTGCCATTTTGAAAGTTTGAATCTGGAACTCTATGGGAAACAAAACTTGCTTTCCATAAACAAGCTCATAAGGAGTATAGCCTGTTGTGTTTCTCCATGTAGTTCTATAGGCCCACAAGGCTTCAGGAAGCCTATCTACCCAATCTTTTCTATGTAAATAAACAGTCTTTGTTAGGATTCCTTCAATGATCTTATTAGTAGATTCCACTTGACCATTTTCTTGTGTATGATAAGGAGTAGATTTTCTATGTCTGATTTTGTACTTCTCCATCATTTTCCCCACTAGCCTTGATGTAAATTGAGCTCCTTGATCTGTAACAACTTCCCTTGGGACACCAAAACAAGTAAAAATATCCTCAAAAAGAAAAGTAACTACAGATGCTTCATTAGCAACAAGTAATGGCTTAGCTTCTACCCATTTAGTAACATAATCAGTGCAAACTAATATATATTTCTTTTCTCTTGATGGAGGACTAATAGGACCTACAAAATCCAAAGCCCATTTTTCAAAAGGTTCAATGTGTACCTGAGGTTGTAATGGCATCTCACCTGAAGGAGAAGGTTTCTATACCCTTTGGCAACTCTCACACCTTTTGACATACTCTTTAGCATCTTTAAACAAGGATGGAAAATAATATCCTAAATTAAGGATCTTATAGGCTGTCCTCTTATCTGCAAAGTGTCCGCCACAAGGTTCATCATGACATGCCTTGAGAATCTCAGGCATCTCATCTTCACGAACACACCTTCTAATGATCAAATCTGGACCTGTCTTGTACAACTCATTAGCAACCCATGAATATTTTTCACTATCACAATGATTTTTATTTTATCCCTTGCATTCATAATTGAAGGAAATTTTCCTGAAACTAAATAATTAGCAATATCAGCAAACCATGGAGTTTGAGTAGAGATTGCAAAAAGATATTCATCGGGAAATTGATCTTCAACCGGAGTGTCATCTTTGATATTTTGGAGTCTAGATAGGAAATCAGCTATTGTGTTTTGTTTTCCAGGCCTATCTAGAATAGTAATGTTGAATTCTTGTAAGAGTAACAACCATCTTATAACTCTGCCATTAGTAATTGATTTGTTCATTATGTATCTAATTGCAGAATGATCAGTGTGAATAAAAGTTTCATAGTCTGTTATATAGTGTCTAAATTTTTTTATGGCATGAACAACGGCTAAAAACTCTTTTTCAGTTACAGTATAGTTTAACTCTGCAGGAGTCAAATTTTTACTGATATAATAGATGGCATAGGGAATTAAATCTTTTTGTCCCAATACTGCACCTAGAGCTGTTTCGGAAGCATCTGTCGAGATATGAAAAGGTAACTTCCAGTTAGGTCCCCTTAATATAGGTGCTTCAAAAATTTTGGTTTTCAGGGTTTCAAAAGCTAACTGGCAATCAGAAGTCCACTTGAATTCACAATATTTGGTGAGTAACTTGAAGAGTGGAGATGATATCTTGGTAAAGTTTTCTATAAATCTCCGATAATACCCTGTAAATCCTAGAAAACTTCTAACATCTCTTTGACAACTTGGAATGGATAGGTTAGAAATGACTTCAACTTTTGCCTCATCAACTCTAATCCCATCCCATGAAATGTGGTGCCCTAAAACAATACCTTCAGTAAACATCATAAAACATTTTTCATGACTAAGTGAAAGGTTTGCTTCTTGACATCTTTTTAAGACTTTTTCTAGGTTTTCTAAAGCCTCTTCAAATGTATTCCCATAAACTGTGAAATCATCCATGTACACCTCTACACAGTTATGTATTAGATCCGAAAAAATTCCTAATACTGCCCTTTGGAATGTTGCAGGTGCATTGCATAATCCAAATGGTAATACTCGGTAAGCATAGGTACCCCAAGGACAGGTGAATGTGGTTTTGTCTTGGTCTTCAAGTGCTACTTGGATTTGATTGTAACCACTACACCCATCTAGGAATGAGAAGTACTTTTTGCCAGCTAATGTATCTAATACTTGATCTATGAAAGGTAAGGGAAAATGGTCTTTAAGAGTAGCTTTATTTAGTTATCGGTAGTCAACACACACCCTCCATTTTCCATTTTTATTTGGCACAATTACTAAAGGAGAAACCCACTGACTATCTGAAATAGGATAGATGAAATTAACATTTAACAATTTTTGCAATTCCTCTTTAACAATTTCCCTAAGATTTGGATTCATCCGTCTTTGAGGTTGTCTGATCGGTTTGCAATTTGCCTCTATATAGATGTGATGAGTACAAGTCTTGGGGCTTATCCCTTTCATGTCAGTGTATTCCCATGCATATGCAGAAGAATGTCTCTGTAATACTTTGACTAACTCTTATTGTTGAGATTTTTCTAGGTTCTTGTTTATGTTCAAAGTTTTGCCTGGAAAAATTTCACTTGTAGAGCTGCCAAATTTGTCCATAGAATGAAGAGACATCTGCCTAGATGAAAAAAACTCAATATTGGATCCCTCTTGAAATGATTCATGTTTGTGTTTTGGAGAGGATTCAAAGTTTTCTAGAGTATTCAGAATTTGATTATCTTCACTAATTTCTGAAATTGTGAAGAGAGGTTGTAAATATTCTTCATCCTCTATCCATTGAGTGTCATCTAAGTCTGTAATTGTCCTAGCTGGAGGATATAAAGTGAATTTATTAGTTGAACTACCATCAGAGATATACATATCACCGGACCTACAACTAATAAAAGCATCAGCTGTAGCCAACCAAGGTCTTCCTAATATAACAGGATGGCCTCCTAGATTATTCTTAGGAGTTAGGATCATGAAATCCACAGGGTACTCCCAAGAATCTAGGGATACTGGAATGTCTTCTATTACCCCATCTGGTTTGATCACAGATCTATCTGCTAATTGTAATAGTGTGGGTGTAAAGAGAAGATTAGGAAGTTTCAGTTTGTCCATGATTTGTCTACTCATTATATTTATTGCTGCTCCTAAGTCAATGAGTGTGTTTTGAATTTCAATTCCATTGATGTGAATTTTGACAACTGGATTTCCTGGGTCAAGATACTTTGGAATAGCAATCTTTCCCATCATAATGTCTGCTATTTGTCCAACCAGTTGAATTTTCTTGGTTTCTCTTATTATTTTTCTTGTTGTCTTCATACTCAATTCTTTTATTGTTTTGGCTAAAATTGGGATTTCTTTGATGGCTTGTAATAATGGAATTTTAATGCAAACATTTCTCAATTCATCTAAGAAATCATAATTAGGCACCATGATTTGTTTTTATACACCTCTATCAATTTGTAATCTTTCTGGAAAGGGAGGTATAGAAGTAGATGTGGATGGTTGCTCTAATACAGGAGTTGGATTTATTGGATCTTTTTGTTTTAGTTTTTCAGTGTTTGGGTGTTGAAAGGATGTGTCTTCCTCAAGACTTTTATTCACCCGTAGGGAGTCTTCCTCAGAATTATCTTGTTCTTGTATGATCACAGAAGGTTTCCTATTTTCAAGTATCCTTCCAGACCTAAGTTGAACATCACTAAGGTCTAGAGGAGTAATTAAATAAGTTGTAAACTGTTGGCCTTCTATCATGTATGTATTCTGAGGGTTCTTATTATTGGGGTTTGGTATGGGTTGAGCCGGAAATTGATTTGATTTTTGAGGGAATGGTAATGAAAGTGGTTGATTTTGATGTGGTTGATTTTGATGATGTTGTTGAGGATTTTGTTGAAGATTTTGAGGAAAATTTTGTTGAGTATTTTGAGAATAAAAATGTGGGTATGGTGGATAGGATGGTGGAAACTGATAGTATGGAGAGTATCTTCCATAGGGACTTTGTGTTCCTTGTGCCCAGGACTGAGATTGATTTTGAAATTGGGGCCAAGGTTTCTGCCAAGGATTCCAAGGTGGAGGTTGATTATACATTTGATCATGGAATCCTTGTGTACGCTTAGGTCCACTTGAGTCTTCTAGATGCAAATTGAGGACTCTAGTGGAATGAATGGGAGTTCCTCTGGCTCTGACCTTGAGACCCGAGGAAGAGAAGGACAATTCTTGGTCTCCATGTTTCTCAGAACAAATGACTGAGGTTTCTACAACTTTTACATCCAAAGGACATTCTCTTAAGGCATGTTTCTTTCTACATTTGGGACAAAAGATTGCCAAGGCATCAGATTCGGCCTTTTGCTTGTTTTGTATCTTGAGGGTGTCTATTTGTTCACTAAGACTCCCTAAGATGTCAGACTTAAAATCATCAAGCATGTGTCCTATTTCTGATCTACTTACTGTCCCAGAAGCAGATTTACTTGCCCTTGCAAGAGCAGGATCTCTTGGACCTTTGACAGTTTTAGATTTCCCTCTTGAAATGTTGATACATAACTCAGATATTTCAGGTAATGTGATTTGTGATATATCCCCTTTTCCCATCATGTTAAGGATATCCAACCATTCATCCCTAATTTTTTTCAACAAAAGAGCTTTCAAGGTGTCTTGATCTAGGTTTTCCGTTTTTGCCCTTTTGATGTTGTAATTAAATCTCTCCAACAAATCTTTCAAATTTTCATCTTCTTTTTGTAACATCTTGAACACTTCTTCCTTATGTTTAACCGGCATACAATAATCCAAATATCTCTCTAGAAATGCTTGTTTCATGTCTTCCCATGTTCTAATAGAACTACTGATTAGACTCATAAACCAATTCAATGCTGCTCCCTTCAAAGTTGAAGGAAATAATTTCAGTTTTTGAGCATCTTGTAAGTAGTCATAAGTTCTACACAGCACTTCAAATTCGAATAAGAAAGTTTCAGGATCTTCAGTTTTAAGTCCATAGAAGTTTGGAAGGACAGAGGGTGAAATATTTTTCATGGTTGTATTGGTTTCTTCATCAATTATAGGGAACCCAAAAGAGCTTCCTATTCTACCTCTTCCTCCATCTGTACCTCTACCTCCTTCTCCTCTACCTCCTTCTCCTCTACCTCCAAACAGTGTGTTTTCTCCATTAAAAACTCCTCCTCCTCCTTCTTCTACCATGGTTGACTCTCTTGTGGAAGTGGAAAGGTTTGTGTCCCTAACAGGATTTTTTAGATATTCTTCTATGGCAGGTTCAGTGGATGAAGTGGAAGGTTTTTCTAATGGGATATCTGATTTTAGATCTTCTATAAGTCTAGGATCAAGAGAGGATGGAATATGGGTATGAGTTGAAGGTGTACTAGCTCTGGATCTAGATGAAACAAGTGGTGTTCTAGAAATCAAACTTCTACCTCTGCTGCTTATAAATCTTCCCCTTGAATCTCTCTCCCTACGCATATAATTGTTTTTGGATGCTAAGAAACAAAGGTTACCTAGTTTTAACTTCCCCGGCAATAGCGCCAAAATGTTTGGTCTCAATATAGTCTCCTAAATTGAGCTCATTTAATTGTCAACCAGGGTTAGTAAACCGCTGAAGTGAAGTGTATTGTATGTACCTAGGTGCTTGTTTCTTAATGCGTTATGTGTAGTGTTTTGTGATGTTTTTGGTCTTTTGTGATTATTTTTTATGTTTTTGACCTTTTGGTGGTTTTATGTTCACAAGGAAAATGACTAGAAAGCTAATGGAAGGAAGCTAATGATTAAAAACAGAGTGAAACCTAATTGGTTGAAGTCAAATGGTAAATGAAAATGCAATATTAATAACAGAATTAAATCTAAACTATGAATAAGCAAAAGCAAAGCTTGATAATGACTTTTAAGCAAATGATTCAAAACACAAACTAAACTTGTCAAATTCTTTCATCAAAAGCATTTGAGAGAGAGCTTGAAACATGGTCACTAAGTATGCAAATCTTCCTAACTAAACAGTTTAAACAACTAACTTATAATGATGCAACATTTTATCCTTGATTAGAGATTTTTTGAAGTATGTTTGGAGTAAAACATTGATACCATCATAAGATCTTCTACTCTAAATCTAATTCCTAACTCTATTCTCCAACTCAGTTTTATAGCACTACACTTCACTCAAAGGTTATAGATTTTTGAAATATTCTATTGAGGAAAATGTTTGTTTGTAATATGATAAGGAAGTTGCAGAAGTACTTCAGGCCTTAAAATGATATGGTCTTCTATTCATATGGTTATGAATCAATTATGGATTTTAGAACAAGAAGAGATTTGTGAATAATGAAGGCTGTTTTGTTAAGTTTAACAACTGAAGTAATCTAATATGCAGTGAATGGCAACTGAATATGGAGTGCAAATGCAATGAGTTGAACTACAACTGAACCTAAAATGTCACTAGCCTAAAACAGTGTTAAACTACAAGTCATTATCAAACTTAAAGCAAAACAACTGAACATGAGTTAAGTGCAATTAAACTCCGGAGCATCCTAACTAAGCTATCATGCATTATTCTATGGAATTATACAATCTGTTTGTCCATCATGATTGGTATTTTGGAAGAGTTCCTTCTTGTGGAAGAGTTTTTAAAACAATCTTGACTGTGTAATTGAGTGAAAATGTAAACATAAAGACTGAAAGCAATTAAAAACTAAGATATCATGGCTATCTCCCACTCATCATTATGATATATTGGACAAGCGTTTAAGAGCAAGAACATCGATGGTACTTAGTGAAAACACACAACTAAAATTTTCAAGATCACAATCATGCTTAAGACAGTATAAAGATTTCTTGGAAGAGTTTCTTCTTGTGGAAGAGTGCTTATCATAAGTATAACTGTGATGGTGAATAAAAGAGATTACAATTAAATCCTACAATACTATAGCTATTTCCCATTCATCATTATAATCTTTTGGAAGAGCTTCTTCTTGTGGAAGAGTTAGAATGAGTATAACTATAGTAGCTAATGAAAACAACTACAAATTCAACTTCAAAAACGTAAAGGCAAATAGAATACTTATCTAAATTACGCAAATAAATCCGTGAAAGAGGCAGGGGCCCTCTACCACCTGACAGAATCTAACTCCAAATCAAATCAACGCTTTCAAAACAACACTGTCTGCTTCATTAAAAGTGAAATAACTTGAACAGAGCACTCTGCGTCTTCAGAAATACAACACAAAATCTAAGCAAAATCTAGAACAAAATCTAGCCTAGCTCTCGGTTTCCCAAGTGTTTATATAACAAATGTAAATAACAAGACTTGCAACAATTTTAGGAACATTGTCTTTCCTTATCGGAATCACATTAGGACTCTTGAAGTGGCTGCGTAACAAGGAAATGGACATCTGGACTAAGACAGTCCTATTAGAAGTCTATCTTCTTAAATGTGTTCCCACGTTCCAAAACCATACCCAGAATTTGTTTCTTCCTTCATGGTGAGCAACGAACCATGTAGACATGACGTGGAATATGCCCATATGCAGTTTTTCTTGAGAGGCCACCTGGAACATAATCAAACGTGAAGACAATTGCAGAATCGCCGGTTAGCTACGGAATGTCTGCATTCTGCAGCTAGTTCCGGTCAAAATGCTTTACAATGGCAAAAATCACAAAACTTAGCAAGTCAGTCATGTAAATCATTCTAAAAGTAATTTTAACTAAATTCATTGATCAATTAGGTCTAGGATAGCAATGGACAAAGGAAAATGAGGTAAAGTAAGATGAAAGAAAGCACAATTTTGAGGCTCAACATACCCCCACTGCTGTCTCCTTGCATGTCCTCATGCAAATTATCCTATGAACTCAGAGGCTTCTGCAAGAACATCTAATCCTCTCCTTCTCCTTTGCCTGGAAGCTAAAGATCTTCTGGGTTTTATGATAACAAGTTTGAACCTTAGGTTGGTAAGTGCCCTGATTAGCTTCTTATTCCTTTGCTTCAACTTTTCATTGGTCTTTTCCACTTTGTCTATATGTAGGGATAAGGTTGAGCTCATATCAGTTTTGAGCTTGACTTGATCCTTGAGAATTTCATTCTCATTTTTGATGTGTCTATTAAGTATTTCCAACTCATACCTATCCCTTCTTAATATATCTATTTCAGACAGTGGAGGACTGGGGGTTCTCTCCTTGCTTTCTGAAGCTCTCCTTTCCAAAGTTTCCACATAGTCATAAATTTCCTGTTGAGCAGGGTCAATTTCAGGGGTTCCTTCATTAAAATCCTCTTCAACATCTTCTTCAATGGATGTTTCTTCATCTTCTATATTAATCACCCTTGTTTGTTTGCTTTGAGTTTTCCTTAGTTTTCCCTTTAATCTATGGCTTCTTCTAGGCTGAGAAGATCCCTCTCCTTTCTCCATGACAGATTTCCTGATTACCTTTTCTTCCTTAAGTTGTCTCTTGATTTGAGTCAAATTCTCTGAAATGATTTCCTCACTACTTTCTTAGACTGTTTTATTAGTTTCAACTTTTGAAGCCCTCCATTTCCTGCTTCTCTTTGTAGGATGTGGTTCAGGTGAGGGCTCTTTTGGCTCTTCAAAATGATTTCTTGTCAAGAAATTGTCCCATGTATCATTTTTTTGGCTAAATGATGTTCAATCAAAATTTTAACCAAACCATGATGATATAGGGTTGTCTCTAAAAATTGAACCCTTCTTTGAACACAGGAAGCCATCTTTTTCAAGCTTTGAAGCAAGAAATAGGGTAGGTTTAAGTCTTCCCCCAGAAAATGCATTATTAGTCTAATGTGGTAGACATAAAATGTGCCATATCTACCCTCACATGTAATAATTTTTTTCAGAATAAGTAGTATGTTTCTCCATTTATTTTTCAATGCAGAACTTGGAATTCCTTTCTTAAATATAGTGACATCCATACCTGGTGATTTTAGAATTTGCTTCTAGGATTCATTGTGGAATTCTCTTTTTTTGAACCATCTCTCTCCATTTCTGAGCAACCCTGTAGCTTCTGCAATGAAAACTTCAGTAACAGTAAATTTGACATCTCCCACTTCAACTTCAGTTCCTTGAAATGATCTTGCAAATGTTTTAGTGACTTCTTTGTGGAAGCCATTAAATTTATCCAAAAATTGAAGCCATCCTATCTGTTGCAACATTTCTTTGCATTGAGGGTAGCCTTCTAAGTATTTTGAACCCACTGGTTCAGTTCTTACAATGAAACCCTTAATTGCTTCTTCAATGTTTAGATTAACACTCTTCTACCCACAGAAACAATAACTTTCACCTTCAAATTGAAATGGCTTCAATTTCTTAATGAAAATGGCTTCAAACTTCAGAATGATATACCTATGATTGATAGTGACAACATCTTTAAACATCGTAATGATATACCTCTAGTTGACAATGGAACTTTGGACTGATATGCCTCTGTTTGACAGTGACAAATGGCTTCAAATTTCCCACATTATTATACCTCTGTCTCTCGGTGGAAAATAGCTTCAAATTCCCATACTTCTATATCTCTGTCTCTTGGTAACAAATGACTTCAAATTCTTCAATGCTATACCTCTGTCTCCTGGTGACAAATGACTTCAAATTATTCACTGCTATACCTCTGTGTTTACAGTGATAATGCTCAATCTCTGCCCACGGTGATACTTTGTCTACCCACGGTAACAAATGGCTTCAAATTCTCACGCTGCTATACCTCTACGTTTCCAATGATAATGCTCAATATCTGCCCACGGTGATTCAAACTGATATACCCTTTTTGCTCTGCTCACAATGATAAGAATATCTCTGTTTGCAGAATGAAATGCCGGCTACAGAATGGAGTGATGGAAGTAGTCACGGAATGGGGTAATGGAATGAGGTGGAGGAAACGGATTAATGATTGAAAAGACGACGGATATTTTACAACGGCAAAGAGAATCATCATTGAATGATTTGGTTAAGAGACGTGAAGAATTCAAATACTTCGGCCATTTTAACCGCTTAAATGATGTCGGGCATGGAATTTGAAATGAGAGATTTTAATCCAAAGTTTGTGGAGGGTTTATTGGTCTTGATCAATAAAAATAATTAAAACAACCTTTTCGAACAATTCATAACTAAAACTATGCTAAACTTTATGAAATGCCACTATAATCTAAACTTGTTACCTCTGCTTTTCATTTGATTTTTGTAGTCTTTGTCTTCTTTGTTCACCTTTGGAAGAGTCTTCATAATCCTTCTTGATGCTTTTTATTCATAGATACACTGCATCATTTTGTTGCAATTCTAATGTCTGCTGACTAATGCCTTCAGGATTTGTAGCTGCGGAATGTCTGGCTAGCTGTGGAAAGGTTGAATAGCTGCAGAATGTCTGTTAAGCTGCAGAATGTACATGTAGAGCATTTTGATCATGGAATGGAGTGGTTTTTGGAGATATAGGTGAAATGTTATATGGTATGAATGGAGATGGATGATGAGACATGATATGTATGAAGTGGATGATGAAATGGAATGGATTCAGTTTATGAAATGGAGTGAAAGAACATAAGAATTGCTCTGCAATCCATGACATGTTTTATTCATTTACAGCAAGACATCAAACTTTAAATCTTGACATGAAAATGAGATGGATGGAATATGGAACGAAATGAATGAAATATGGAATGAAGTAGAGTATGAATGAATGAATAAAATGGAATATGGATGGATAAGTGAATGAAGTGAAATGAAATGAGATGGATCATAAGCACTATGGATCTGAACTTATGATTTTGTAACAGTTGCTTGTAAAAACAAAATGGGAAAAGTTAGAGTGTCAAAGAGACTCTGATTTTCACCCTATCTTTTCTGTATAAACATGCCAATCAATGATTGGTTTTCATGTTTATACCTTTATTTTTATTTTTTATTTTTTATTTTTATTTTTTTTCAAAGAAATACTTCAGAAAATTTAATCAAGTTGATGAAGAAGAATTCTTCTTCATTAACTTCACATCACTGAATTCTTGGAACTTCTTGACAAATTCTTCTCTTGAGAGTGGTTTGTGATACAGCTTCAATCTATGACCATTCACAAGAAAAGTGACCTCTTCTTCATCTATAGTTCTGATTTTTACTGCCCCATTATCAAAAATTTCAACAATGTCATATGGCCCAAGCCAATGTGCCTGAAATTTACCTTGAAAATCCTTGAATTTTGAATCAAACAAGAGAGCTCAGTCACCCTCTTTGAATTTCTTCTCTTTGATGTACTTGTCATGCCATCTAGCCCTTTGCTGTTGGACTAGAATTTTTTTATGAACTGCATCTTGTCTGATCTCATCCAATTCATTAATTTGCTCCAGTCTATGCTTTTGTGCCTCCGTTAAATAAAGTCCTAGCTGAACTGCCATTTTGAAAGTTTGAATCTGGAACTCTATGTGAAACAAAACTTGCTTTCCATAAACAAGATCATAAGGAGTATGGCCTATTGTGTTTCTGCATGTAGTTCTATAGGCCCACAAGGCTTCAGGAAGCCTATCTACCCAATCTTTTCTATGTAAATGAACAGTCTTTATTAGGATTCCTTCAATGATCTTATTAGTAGATTCCACTTGACCATTTGCTTGTGTATGATAAGGAGTAGATTTTCTATCTCTGATTTTGTAATTCTCCATCATTTTCCCCACTAGCCTTGATGTAAATTGAGCTCCTTGATCTGTAACAATTTCCATTGGGACACCAAAACGAGTAAAAATATCCTCAAAAAGAAAAGTAACTACAGATGATTCATTAGCAACAAGTAATGGTTTAGCTTCTACCCACTTAGTAACATAATCAGTGCAAACTAATATGTATTTCTTTTGTCTTGATGGAGGACTAATAGGTCCTACAAAATCCAAGGCCCATTTTTCAAAAGGTTCAATGTGTACCTGAGGTTGTAATGGCATCTCACCTAAAGGAGAAGGTTTCCCTACCCTTTGGCAACTGTCACACCTTTTGACATACTCCTTAGCATATTTAAACAAGGATGGCCAATAATATCCTAAATTAAGGATCTTATAGGCTGTCCTTTTATCTGCAAAGTGTCCGCCACAAGGTTCATCATGACATGCCTTGAGAATCTCAGACATCTCATCTTCACGAACACACCTTCTAATGATCAAATCTGGACCTGTCTTGTACAACTCATTAGCAACCCATGAATATTTTGCACTATCACAAATGATTTTTCTTTTATCCCTTGCATTCATAATTAAAGGAAATTTTCCTGAAACTAAATAATTAGCAATATCAGCAAACCATGGAGTTTGAGTAGAGATTGCAAAAATATATTCATCAGGAAATTGATCTTCAACCGGAGTGTCATCTTTGATATTTTGGAGTCTAGATAGGAAATCAGCTACTGTGTTTTGTTTTCCAAGCCTATCTAGAATAGTAATGTTGAATTCTTGTAAGAGTAATAACCATCTTATAACTCTGCCATTAGTAATTGATTTGTTCATTAGGTATCTAATTGCAGAATGATCAGTATGAATAAAAGATTCATAGCCCGTTATATAGTTTCTAAATTTGTTTATGGCATGAACAACGGCTAAAAACTCTTTTTTAGTTACAGTATAGTTTAACTCTGCAGGAGTCAATTTTTTACTGATATAATAGATGGCATAAGGAATTAAATATTTTTGTCCCAATACTGCTCCTAGAGCTGTATCGGAAGCATCTGTCGAGATATGAAAAGGTAACTTCCATTTAGGTCCCCTTAATATAGGTGCTTCAAAAATTTTGGTTTTCAGGGTTTCAAAAGCTAACTGGCAATCAGAAGTCCACTTTAATTCACAATCTTTGGTGAGTAATTTGAAGTGTGGAGATGATATCTTGGTAAAGTTTTCTATAAATCTCCGATAATACCCTGTAAATCCTAGAAAACTTCTAACATCTCTTTGACAACTTGGAATGGATAGGTTAGAAATGACTTCAACTTTTGCCTCATCAACTCTAATCGCATCCCCTGAAATGTGGTGCCCTAAAATAATACCTTCAGTAAACATCATAAAACATTTTTCATGACTAAGTGAAAGGTTTGCTTCTTGACATCTCTTTAAGAATTTTTCCAGGTTTTCTAAAGTCTCTTCAAATGTATTCCCATAAACTGTGAAATCATCGATGTACACCTCTACACAATCATGTATTAGATCCGAAAAAATTCCTAATACTGCCCTTTGGAATGTTGCAGGTGCATTGCATAATCCAAATGGTAATACTCGGTAAGCATAGGTACCCCAAGGACAGGTGAATGTGGTTTTGTCTTGGTCTTCAAGTGCTACTTGGATTTGATTGTAACCACTAAACACATCTAGGAATGAGAAGTACTTTTTGCCAGCTAATGTATCTAATACTTGATCTATGAAAGGTAAGGGAAAATGGTCTTTAAGAGTAGCTTTATTTAGTTCTCGGTAGTCAACACACACCCTCCATTTTCCATTTTTCTTTGGCACAATTACCAAAGGAGAAACCCACTGACTATCTGAAATAGGATAGATGAAATTAACATTTAACAATTTTTGCAATTCCTCTTTAACAATTTCCCTAAGATTTGGATTCATTCGTCTTTGAGGTTGTCTGATCGGTTTGAAATTTGCCTCTATATAGATGTGATGAGTACAAGTCTTGGGGCTTATCCCTTTCATGTCAGTGTATTCCCATGCATATGCAGAAGAATGTCTCTGTAATACTTTGACTAACTCTTCTTGTTGAGATTTTTCTAGGTTCTTGTTTATGTTCAAAGTTTTTCCTGGAAAAATTTCACTTGTAGAGCTACCAAATTTGTCCATAGAATGAAGATACATCTTCCTACATGACAAAAATTCAATATTGGATCCCTCCTGAAATGATTCATGTTTGTGTTCTGGAGAGGATTCAAAGTTTTCTAGAGTATTCAGAATTTGATTATCTTCACTAATTTCTGAAATTGTGAAGAGTGGTTGTAAATATTCTTTATCCTCTATCCATTGAGTGTCATCTAGATCTGTAATTGTCCTAGCTGGAGGATATAAAGTGAATTTCTTAGTTTAACTACCATCATAAATATACATATCACCAGACCTACAACTAATAAAAGCATCAGCTGTAGCCAACCAAGGTCTTCCTAATATAACAGGATGGCCTCATAGATTATTCTTAGGAGTTAGGATCATGAAATCCACAGGGTATTCCCAAGAATCTAGGGACACTGGAATGTCTTCTATTACCCCATCTGGTTTGATCACAGATTTATTTGCTAATTGTAATGGTGTGGGTGTAAAGAGAAGATTAGGAAGTTTCAGTTTGTCCATGATTTGTCTACTCATGATATTTATTGCTGCTCCTAAGTCAATGAGTGTGTTTTGAATTTCAATTCCATTGATGTGAATTTTGACAACTGGATTTCCTGGGTCAAGATACTTTGGAATAGCAATCTTACCCATCATAATGTCTCCTATTTGTCCAACCAGTCGAATTTTCTTGGTTTCTCTTATTCTTTTTCTTGTTGTCTTCATACTCAACTCTTTTATTGTTTTGGCTAAAATTGGGATTTCTTTGATGGCTTGTAATAATGGAATTTTAATGCAAACATTTCTCAATTCATCTAAGAAATCATAATTAGGCACCATGATTTGTTTTTATACACCTCTATCAATTTGTAATCTTTCCGGAAAGGGAGGTATAGAAGTAGATGTGGATGGTTTCTCTAATATAGGAGTTGGATTTATTGGATCTTTTTGTTTTAGTTTTTCATTGTTTGGGTCTTGAAAGGATGTGTCTTCCTCAAGACTTTTATTCACCTGTAGGGAGTCTTCCTCAGAATTATCTTGTTCTTGTATGATCACAGAAGGTTTCCTCTTTTTAAGTATCCTTCCAGACCTAAGTTGAACATCACTAAGGTCTAGAGGAGTAATTAAATAAGTTGGAAACTGTTGGCCTTCTATCATGTATGTATTTTGAGGGTTCTTATTATTGGGGTTTGGTATGGGTTGAGCCGGAAATTGATTTGATTTTTGAGGGAATGGTAATGAAAGTGGTTGATTTTGATGTGGTTGATTTTGATGATGTTGTTGAGGATTTTGTTGAAGATTTTGGGGAAAATTTTGTTGAGGATTTTGAGAATAAAAATGTGGGTATGGTGGATAGGATGGTGGATACTTATAGTATGGAGAGTATCTTCCATAGGAAATTTGTGTTCCTTGTGCCCAGGACTAAGATTGATTTTGAAATTGGGGCCAAGGTTGCTGCCAAGGATTCCAAGGTGGAGGTTGATTATACATTTGATCATGGAATCCTTGTGTCTGAGGTCCTTGCCAAGGTCTTCTAGATACAAAATTGAGGGACTCTGTGGAATCTGTAGGAGTTTCCTCCTGAAAGACAGCCTTGAGACTAGGAAGAGAAGGACAATTCTTGGTCTCATGTTTCTCAGAACAAATGACACAGGTTTCTACAACTTTTACATCCAAAGGACACTCTCTCAAGGCATGTTTCTTTCTACATTTGGGACAAAAGATTGCCAAGGCATCAGATTCATCCTTTTTCTTGTTTTGTATCTTAAGGGTGTCTATTTGTTCAGTAAGACTCCCTAAGATGTCAGATTTAAAATCATCAAGCATGTGACCTATTTCTGATCTACTTACTATCCCAGAAGCAGACTTACTTGCCCTTGCAAGAGCAAGATCTGTTGGACCTTTGACAGTTTTAGATTTCCCTCTTGAAAGGTTGATACATAACTCAGATATTTCAGGTAATGTGAGTTGTGATATATCCCCTTTTCCCATCATGTTAAGGATATCCAACCATTCATCCCTAATTTTTTTCAACAAAAGAGCTTTCAAGGTGTCTTGATCTAGGTTTTCCATTTTTGCCCTTTTGATGTTGTAATTAAATCTCTCCAAAAAATCTTCCAAATTTTCATCTTCTTTTTGTAACATCTTGAACACTTCTTCCTTATGATTAACCGGCATATAATAATCCAAATATCTCTCTATAAATGCTTGTTTCATGTCTTCCCATGTTCTAATAGAACTACTGATTAGACTCATAAACCACTTCAATGCTGCTCCCTTCAAAGTTGAAGGAAATAATTTCAATTTTTGAGCATCTTTTAAGTAGTCATAAGTTCTACAAAGCACTTCAAATTCGAATAAGAAGGTTTCAGGATCTTAAGTTTTAAGTCCATAGAAGTTTGGAAGGACAGAGGGTGAAATATTTTTCATGGTTGTATTGGTTTCTTCATCAATTATAGGGAACCCAAAAGAGATTCCTATTCTACCTCTTCCTCCATCTGCACCTCTACCTCCTTCTCCTCTACCTCTACCTCTACCTCCAAACAGTGTGTTTTCTCCATTAAAAACTCCTCCTCCTCCTTCTTCTACCATGGTTGACTCTCTTGTGGAAGTGGAAAGGTTTGTGTCCCTAACAGGAGTTTTTAGATCTTCTTCTATGGCAGGTTCAGTGGATGAAGTGGAAGGTTTTTCTAATGGGATATCTGATTTTAGATCTTCTATAAGTCTAGGATCAAGAGAGGATGGAATATGGGTATGAGTTGGAGGTGTACTAGCTCTGGATCTAGATGAAATAAGTGGTGTTCTAGAAATCAAACTTCTACCTCTGCTGCTTATAAATCTTCCCCTTGAATCTCTCTCCCTACACATATAATTGTTTTTGGATGCTAAGAAACAAAGGTTACCTAGTTTTCACTTCCCCGGCAATGGCGCCAAAATGTTTGGTCTCAATCTAGTCTCCTAAATTGAGCTCATTTAATTGTCAACCAGGGTTAGTAAACTGCTGAAGTGAAGTTTACTGTATGTACCTAGGTGCTTGTTTCTTAATGCGTTGTGTGTAGTGTTTTGTGATGTTTTTGGTCTTTTGTGATGATTTTTGATGTTTTTGATCTTTTGGTGGTTTTATGTTCACAAGGAAAATGACTAGAAAGCTAATGGAAGGAAGCTAATGATTAAAAACAGAGTGAAACCTAATTGGTTGAAGTCAAATGGTAAATTCAAATGAAATATTAATAACAGAATTAAATCTAAACTATGAATAAGAAAAAGAAAAGCTTGATAATGAATTTTAAGCAAATGATTCAAAACACAAACTAAACTTGTCAAATTCTTTCATCAAAGGCATTTGAGAGAGAGCTTGAAACATGGTCACTAAGTATGCAAATATTCTTAACTAAACAGTTTAAACAACTAACTTATAATGATGCAACATTTTATCCTTGATTAGAGATTTGTTGAAGTATGTTTGGAGTAAAACATTGATACCATCATAAGATCTTCTACTCTAAATCTAGTTCCTAACTCTATTCTGCAACTCAGTTTTATAGCACTACACTTCACTCAAAGGTTATAGATTTTTGAAATAGTCTATTGAGGAAAATGTTTGTTTGTAAGATGATAAGGAAGTTGCAGAAGTACTTCAAGCCTTAAAATGATATGGTCTTCTGTTCATATGGTTATGAATCAATTATGGATTTTAGAACAAGAAGAGATTTGTGAATAATGAAGGCTGTTTTGTTAAGTTTAACAACTGAAGTAATCTAATATGCAGTGAATGGCAACTGAATATGGAGTGCAAATGAAATGATTTGAACTACAACTGAACCTAAAATGTCACTAGCCTAAAACAGTGTTAAACTACAAGTCATTATCAAACTTAAAGAAAAACAACTGAACATGAGTTAAGTGCAATTAAACTCCGGAGCATCCTAACTAAGCTATCATGCATTATTCTATGGAATTATACAGTCTGTTTGTCCATCATGATTGATATTTTGGAAGAGTTCCTTATTTTGGAAGAGTTTTTAGAACAATCCTGACTGTGTAATTGAGTGCAAATGTAAACATAAAGACTGAAAGCAATGAAAAAATAAGATATCATAGCCATATCCCACTCGTTATTATGATATTTTGGACAAGCGTTTAAGAGCAAGAGCAGCGATGGTACTTAGTGAAAACACACAACTAAAACGTTCAAGATCACAATCATGCTTAAGACAGTATAAAGATTTCTTGGAAGAGTTTCTTCTTGTGGAAGAGTGCTTATCATAAGTATAACTGTGATGGTGAATAAAAGAGATTACAATTAAATCCTACAATGCTATAGCCATTTCCCATTCATCATTATAATATTTTGGAAGAGCTTCTTCTTGTGGAAGAGTTAGAATGAGTATAACTATAGTAGCTAATGAAAACAACTACAAATTCAACTTCAAAAATGTAAAGGCAGCTAGAATACTTATCTAAATTACGAAAATAAATCCGTGCAAGAGGCAGGGGCCCTCTACCACCTGACGGAATCTAACTCCAAATCAAATCAACGCTTTCAAAACAACACTGTCTGCTTCATTAAAAGTGAAATAAATTGAACAGATCACTCTGCGTCTTCAGAAATGTAGCACAGAATCTAGGAAAAATCTAGAACAAAATCTAGCCTAGCTCTCGGTTTCCCAAGTGTTTATATAACAAATGTAAATAACAAGACTTGCAACAATTTCAGGAACATTTTCTTTCCTTATCGGAATCACATTAGGACTCTTGAAGTGGCTGCGTAACAAGGAAATGGACATCTGGACTAAGACAGTCCTATTAGAAGTCTGTCTTCTTAAATGTGTTCCCACGTTCCAAAACCATACTCAGAATTCGTTTCCTCCTTCATGGTGAGCAACGAACCATGTAGACATGACGTGGAATATGCCCATATGCTGCTTTTTTCTTTAAGCGTCACCTGGAACATATCCAAACGTGAAGGCACAGTCAGCAGAATCGTGTCTAGTTAGCTGCACGTATCGTCCGTATTTCCGTGCAGCCTAGTTCCTAAGCCAAAATGCATTACAATGGCAAAAATCACAAAACTTTTAGCAAGTCAGTCAGTGTTAATCATTCTAAAAGTAATTTTAACTAAATTCATTGATCAATTGGGTCTAGGATAGCAATGGACAAAGGAAAATGAGGTAAAGGGAATGAAAGAAAGCACAATTTTGAGGCTCAACACTCTGTGCTTTGTTGTCGAAGCTTACCGAGAAAGCGATCCACACACGTCTGTAGAATTTTCCTGCAAGGATCGAAGTCGTAGCACGACTATCCTTCTCGTGGAAAGGTGGCTTACATATTTTTCCCCAAGGTACACCCCTCTGCACCGTACCCTCGACCGTGCAAGAGTTCCCTTAGGAAGCCCGAAGAGAAATTCCATCGGCAGGATCTTCAAAGCTCCATGGTGAAGGTGGCCCAATCTCTCCGTGCTGACTGGGTGCGTCTCATCATCCTCGGCTCACCACTTCTCCCGCCTTGCATGCCATTGCTGCTCATCCATCTACTTCGAGAATCGATAAAGGTTGCTCGACTTGAACCTCTATCTTCCGTAAAGTTTCTCCTGTTTGTTTTCGCATCGCCGCAGAAAGCATTTCCCTCGCTGCGACAGACCATCATCGTACCCCTTGTCTTCCAACATCGCCACAAAGATCGCATTCTTCATCAACTCGCGGAACATGCAATAATTCCTTCAATCACGAAGGGTTTACCGTGACTCCTCTGCTAAAGGAACAATGATACCGCTAGTAGCCGCATCGTATCTACCATCACCGTCGCTCATCTCGATGTGCACTCCAAGATCTTTTTTCTCTCCGTATCCGAAAACATCTCCCGATCTCTGTCATGTGAAATGATGCACCACCGTCCAAGAACCATAATCGATTCCACCACACTTGAAACCAAGCATGTGATTAGTGAAAAATCGCGTTCAAACTCGGGGAGGCTAATCGCCTTTCCCTGTCGAGATCCAAATGACTCTCTCTTATTTTTTCTTCTTCTACTGGACAATTTGTGGCATAATGTTCAGGCACGTGACAAAGGAAAACACTCTCACCTTGGACATGTCTTTTGCGTTTCTTTGCCTTTCGCACCTTAATTTCGAGAAGCTTTTCTTGTTCTTCCCCTTGCTTTGGCGACTGCAAAGTCAGCAAATAATTTTTCTTCATCATATGCCTTTTGATAGAAGATCCGATCCTCTCAGTAGTCCGCCATATCTCCGCTTGCACTAGGTCCGCGCCTACAAGTCGCTCCCATCCCGGCAACTTCTCCGACCATCGATGCAGTCCCGATAGAATTCCAACTCTTCGAAGACCAAGGAGAGCCGTGTCCACCAAGTCCTCTTCATCGACAACACCCCACACACTTCCCGCGCCTCATCTCTCGCATTGAGTGAACTTCGTGAGGTACTTGGCGATACTCTGTCGCCTTTCTCCATCTTAATGTTTCGAGTTTATCCTCTGAGTGCCGTCCTTCCTTGGTCGCTCATGTTCTGGGAATAGATCTGTCAATGCTTTCCACATCAAATATGGAGAAGCTTTTCCATGCGTGCTGGATACAATGTGATCTCTTTCACGCCTCCAACGTAATCCTTCGACATTTTCGCCATCTTCTTTTGCCAAGCTTCAACTTCAGCAGGATCAATAGGCTTTTTGGACATCCATATCTACGAACTCCTTTAGCCCATTATCTTATAATACGCCTCCATCCCGATCTTTTCCATGCAACATATAATTCAAACTTTCCTCAAGGCACTCGAGTCGCAAACCGTTGAAAGAGCATTTTCAACTCCCGTTGACTACAAGAAAACAATATATCTGCAAAATTCGGAATTCCAAGCTCAAAAACTCAACCGCGTCTCGATTCAGAAGAAAAAATTATTTTCAGCATAGAGATCGCATCGTATGGGCATTTCATCGGATATATCACCTTTCGAGGAAAGGATGGATCCAGCGCTACGCTCGACGTAACGTACTCATGTCTACCTAAAATAAAATTGTAATCAACGTAATAGATCTACAATGACTTCAATTCACCTTTCGATACCATGTAGAAATCGAATAATAAATATTTATCCACCCGAGATTATCCCGGTCAGCACACTAATTCGACCATGCATAACACATAACCTCTTCTACAATTGATCAACAATTTGCGTGAAATAGGAAACAATGCGCATGCGCAGCATAAACACAATATGTAATGGGGAAAGATTATAGCTAAAAACCCCCTGCCTATTTTGTATATTATAATAGCAGATAACATGTAACAATATCTATTAGCATACTCTCACAAGTACTCAAGATCGGTTTCTAAAAGTTACACAAAAACTAGCTTAGTTTCGAACAAGTCACGCGGTTCAAAACTCATCCACTTATTTACTAACGCTCATTACTACGCAATCCAATTTGGTGTAATGAGAGATCCAAGTTCGAATCCCAGCGATCTAGCATCTACGTAATCAAATATTGAAATCTTCCTACCAATGCTTGTGCAAATCTCTGCATATAAACTCATGTCGCAACTAATAGCAAACTCACCCTTTTCATCTACCTCTTCCATCAGGTCTTTCACCGAATCGTCCATGCATTGCACTAATCGATGTGTCCTTGAGTTGAATAATGAGTTAATGTTTAGTGAATTAAATAATATTTAATTCACTTCACTCATCTAGTAGTGTATTTTTTCAAAGTTTAGATTAAATACAACTAGTTCAACTAAGTTAAATGGTAACACAACTCCACCAATCTGTCCCTACATCAACTCCACCAAACTCCGCCACTTGAGTTCTGAATCGAAGTCGAATCATGCATGAGCTCACCAAACCCCTAGGAATAGTGTAATTCATTTTTTTCTGAGTGCATGGGTCCACATCCGTAGCTCCAACCGAAGTGCTCGCAAGAGGATAACCGAAGTTTATAGTCCAACATATTATTAAGGGCTAATAATATTGTAATCGTACCCATTTTTAGACAAAGGCCTAAAAATAGACTTCGACCTATATGTCTCAAAAAATATAGGTCCATCTACTTTTTACCAACTCTGACCAATCATCCAAGGATTAGGGGCATACTGCACCTCCTAGACCATGCTCCATAGTGTCTAAAAGTAGACTTATGCGCTAAAATAGTCTCGACGGCCCACTTAGTGAAGGCGACTTCATTTCATCGCTAAGTTTCTCCATCATCTTGTTGCATTTTTCAAGTCAGCTCTTATGGCATCCCAAAGGTCGAAGGAAATGATGTAGATGACCTCAATGAATCATATTCACTCCTTCCACATGTGGTGTTCATCCAACTCCATTACCGGTGACTCTATCCGTCTCTCTGCCATTTCCGGCGTACCACGTGTGATGTCGCTAAGTGGTATGTCAACTAGGCTCGCCCTCATTCAACTTCTTGTGACTCTCACGAAAGAGTTCCTATCCTACTTCCAAGCTACCTCTGATATGATATTGCATACCAAACCATTGACCAGCATTCTCGCAAAATTCTACCACCCACCTTCCAACCATGTCCAAGAATGGCATGAAGGAGTGAGCTCATGTAGAGCTCGACATTCAATGATTTCCATGTTTATATGGATTGGTTTCCCTCGCAGATGCTTTTTTCCGTCTATTGGTAAAGATACCGCATCTCGCTCTTAGAAAAGAGCAATAAGTTCTCCAAATTTCCTTGAAATATGACCCTCATCTACACTCTCGGGCCCTTGTTATCTTTATACCATCTTTGCGGCATCTGATCTCGTAGACCTCCAGTGGTGCCAACGCACCGTGGGCATAGTACATGCGTCGTCAACAATATCATTGGAGCTCTTTTCACATTTGTATACTCATCCTCCCATAGGTTATGGTTTCCCCAAGGAGGGGCCGACACTTTCTAGAACTTATCCCCTCTCGACAACATGTATCTAGGACAAAGAACATTTTTCTCCATTAGCATCATCCGATGCCGGGTCTCTACAATTGCTCAACCTTACCCAATGTTGCTCAACCTCCTTACTATATGTATCACGTCAAACCCTCGTGCTCTAGCCCCTCCCACATTAGAAGCCCAACCTCTTATTCCTTCTCAACCTCTACCATAGCAGCCACCTCTCTCTAAGTTAGGGTATATGCACATAGCAGATCACGACCGACCCTCCCTCCAACCTCCTAAGAAAAAGAGGAGGGGAAACCAAAATCAACCGTGCCGCAAGGTAATCAAGGGAGTCAACCTAACTAGACAACAAACACTAACAACTAGCAAATAACGAAGGCACTCAACCCAAGTAGGACAAAGCCTCTTCGCATGAACAATCCTTGTTCTTTTTGTGGTGTGCATGGAAATTATACTCACGATTGTCCTCTTTTACCGCAAATGCGTCATGTGGGAAGCACAAGCATCATATAGAGTGAAAACAAGCCTTGGCTTCGGCTCCTTCAAATACTGTGCTTGTTCAACTGATGTCTATCGATCCCTTCCCCTTAGCAAAAGGCATGTGGCTTCCAAACTCCTCAAGGTTAGGCCTCCCTTCAAACCTCTCGCCCAGTACCCTCCGATTACTAGATTCTAATGTATATATTTTACATGGTTAATAATGATGGATTTCAACCTTCAAACTCTAAATTTCAGCCTTTATCATGGTAACCGCCCACCCTATCTCTCTCCGCATCCAAGACTGAAATAAAAGTTTCCACATAGTCCGGCTCGACACTTGATGCCCCTTACGCATCCCTCAGTCCAATGCGTGTAGAGTGTCCTTCCCAAGATCCCCAAAGGGACATTATGCCAAAATGCTTCTTCTTCCAAAGCTACCCATAATTACGCTGTAATAAATGACTTAGCACAAAATCCCTACCCAAGCTATGTTAGATCGCTTTCCGAGTGTTTTGGATCCTTTCCGTATGATCGTTTTATCATCTTTGATGTTGACAAGTCAAAAAATCCCCTTACCTTCATCCGTTGCCTTTCCAAATACCTATCATGATTTAGAATGCCCATGCTTCGCATTGTATCATCGACGAGGGGGCATCCACTTGCATGATGTACGCCCTCCATTTGGAAGCAACTTGAATCTACCGAGTTAGTCCCATATGCTATCACCCCGAATTCTTAGGGATTTCGGCCACTCTTCTCAACCACTTGGCATGTTCTGAAATTGTCTTGTTATTGCTATGTGGGTAAGATTATTTGCATTGACATTAAATTCATATGATGCCCCCTGGGATTATCTGGCAGCTTCACCGTAAGATGTGCTTTTCCTCACAATGGAAATATCATCACCATCGATTAGTTGAAATATTACGAACCCAAGTCTCCAAATGCCCTCTCTCCCGAGTCTATCATCTCCTTCTGCAAGTGGTCGATAAAAAAATAGTCACACCTCTTACCTGTTGTTTCGACCGGAGTCTATAAATATTCCACCTTACGTTTTTGCATTCCTTGTCCCCCTCCTCTTCTCGCGTATCCCGCCCTGTCTATTGCTTGGTGCACTGATGCAATCAGTCTCGTACTAACCATAAGTGGTCTCGATTCGACCACCAAGTCACTCCAAGCCTCTGCAACCCTCGCCGATCACTTAATGGAGCTTGTAGGGCCTTCCTTTCGCAAGGACCCTCCTCTTCTCATCGGGGTGTGTCCCTTCCACTCTTCTTCAACCAGAACAATTTCCCTAGCCTTAACCATTTGGGATCCATTCCCGGCCGTGTCATTACCCCTTCCCATCGATATCGCTTCTCACTCCCACCTTTGGAGTCTTTTTGTACTGCGTTATGGATATGTTGAGCCTTCCCGATTTGACCTTCGAAATACCCTAGTACATCGATCTCCTAAAATGAAAGCCCGCAGTACAGTCGGCCTTCAAACCTTATAATGCTTTGACTATCGGTCCTAAACCCAGCTGTTAGTAATCCCTACTTTTCTTTAGTGGCTGTTTCAACCAACGGAATCTGTCTCCCGTTATGCGAAAGAATTCGGTCGTGAGGACAAAATACGAAAGAAGGAACCTAAGGATAAGACTCTCCCAAACAACTCCCTCGATCCTCCTAAGCTCTTACGAAGTCATCCCTACGCGCTTTTGTGTGATGTGTTGTTTGTCATGCCACCCATAACTATCCCGAACTTCCCTCATGTCAAACATATGTCAATGAGTCATTTCCCCGAATCCGATATCCCTGCAGGTCCACATGTTACCTTACCATATTCAACTAAGAAACTGAAAATAATTGCGCATAAAACCACCTTGTGCTATGTGATCTTTATGGCCACTATTTCACCTTCATTTCCCCTGATCTCGATGACTTTCATGACTCCTTTGAAGTCAAGCCAAGTGCAGAGGTCACTCGTAGTGGATCTTATATACCCCTATACTTTTGGCAAGTACTCTTAGGTAGAACTAGAGTACATTGTCATACTCTCCTTCGATGTCGATATGATGGAATCTATGGTCACCATCCACCATCCGTCATCATCCATGAGATCCTTGGTGGAACATGCTTTCCGGAGCGAGTTCCCTTATGTTTCGTAGCTGGAACCTCCTTTTCGGCGACTCACCTTGGCTCAACACTTCAGTGAGATGTTTCCTCTACTAATTCTTCATCTACCCTCCGTAACAATGCGTATTTGAACGATATCTCTCATGATGATGTATCAGTAGGCCCACCATGTTGTTGAGCATGTGTTATATTCTTTCCACGATTAAGCACGCGTGGGGGGGGCGATAGCCCCTTTGCACTGTGTAATCTAGGTCACGGGGGCTGTGACGACCCGATGCAAATTTTTGGTCCTTAATTTCCGGTGTGGGGTAGTCCGCATCCATGGTTTTGGTGCATGGTTTTGCACATGGTTTTGGGGTACGCATGGTTTTCGGCCCCCTAGTATTTTGTATAGCATCCAAATCACAGGAATCACGGTTATGTGTTCTAATCCGTGTTTATGGATTGGGAGTTTATGTATGTCATGCATGTATATATGTGTGTTGTAACACCTACAGGAATATAATTAAAAATCACAGTCTGCTCGTCCCCGATTTGGGATCCAGGGGAAAATATCTCGTGTTTATCTCTGTTTTATGTTTTATGCTCTCGCTATTGTTTATTTTCCGATATGAGATTCGTGGTGTAGATAATTTTTTGTTGAGGGTTAAAACCCTAGCATTTTCGTGATCGTAGTTGTTTAGCTTCAAGGGGACGCCTTGTCTGTCGAGGGTTTTTAGTTCCTGCCCCGAGGTAGACTCCTTGTTCAAGGGGGAGATCTCATGGGATCGATTCTTGTGGTGAAAGAAGATAGCGAGCGACGAAAAGATAGAGATTGAGAAATTTAATGGTCAGCAGTTTTGAGTTGTGGAAGCTCAAGATGGAGGATTCTCGCGCGTGGATAAAGATCAAGTGATCGCAAAGATCCAGGTACTAAACCAATGTGGGCATGTCGAAGTGAAGACCGGAAGAAACCTGATCGGAAGGCTAAGAGCACAATATCAAGGTTGTGTGTCTCGTATTCGTATTTTTGAATGCATCCTGGGGAGTGCTATGGCGAAGAATTTGTGGGAAAACTTGGGACTTTGTACCAATCTAAGTCTCTAGTGAATAAGTTGTTCCCACGTGAAAAATCCGTATAACCTTATGGCTAGAGGATGAAGGGTGGAGACTTGGTGACAGAGCATCTTAACGCCTTCAATACTACGGTAAGTCAACTATCATCTCGTTGATATTAATATTTCGGATGAAGATAAGCATCGTGTGTTGTGTTCTCTACTCAGACTCGTGGACAATCTGTTATTGCAATAGGTAGCAATACAACCACCTTGAATTTGATGACATTGTCTCAAACTTTCTGTCAAGCTGAGTGAAATGAGACGTTGAGAAATATGGAGGGTCGAATGGAGATGCCTTATCCGTACGAGGAAGGTCCCGCACGCAGTCAAACAAGAATAAGGTTTCGAGTGGGAGATCAAAATCCCGCAGGGGAGATCTAAATCTCCCGGAAATTTTGTAAAGGTGTGGCTTGGAAATGCAAAGAAGGTACACTACAAAAGGACCGCAGATCTAGAAGCTCCCTGAGAAAGGAAAGGGGTCCTATGATGCTACTGCTAGAGGGCAAAAACCACCTCGAATGAAGATGGGGATGTGTATTTGGCTTCTTCTTCAAATACACATGTAGATCATGAGTCATGGTTGATTGACCCGTGCATCCTTTTCACTTCACTCCCCATAGGAGTGGTTCTGCGCAGTATGAGAAATATGATGGTGATGTCTTTCCTAGGTGATGATAGAAGGCCAAAATCGCTTTCTGATGTGGAAAGGTAAAGCTAGTTACAAGGTGGAAGGATTAGAACACTTCCCCGATGCTCGCATATTCCTCGCACTTCGGCCGAAATCTGATTTCGCAAAGCAAGATGGATGATGGTGTAAAAACGAAAGGCTCAAGAAAGATGTCTCGCAAGATGGTTCATGCGAGCACTCAGTATTAATGCGGGAGTTCTGACCGGAACCTCTCAGTACAAGCTGCTGAGGTAGTCAATGTTATTGATGGGTGTAACAAACGCTTATGTGGTTCTGAAAGTGGGATCGGAAAGCCCTAGGCTATCTCTCGGGAGAAAAGACCATGCTATGGCATCAAAGGCTTGGACATATCGGGGAGAGAAGGGCCTTCGTGACATCGTATAGAGATGGTATGGTAGAAGGTAAGTGTATAATTTTTCTTTGGATTTCACATTTCGTGAACATTAGTATATGAAGTGAACTCGGGTGAGTTTTCCTTCTCGGTGCTAAGAGGGCAAACAAGCAGATATTAGGAACTTGTGCATAGTGATGTGTTTGCCTCGTGGCCGGCTCCATCAATCGAAAGTCCGTGTACTATGTTTCATTCATAGATGACTTCTCAAGGAATACATGGATATATTTTCTGAGGAAGAAATCTGAAGTCTTTCGAAAACATTTAAATAATTTCAAGGCTCGGGTGGAAAACCGGACAAAGAAGAAGATAAAGGCATTGTAGTGACAAGATAGTGGTGGGAGTTCTCGTACGAAGGAATTTTGAAGAGTTCTATAAGAAGTGTGGTATAGTACTACGTGAAGACTACTCCATATACACCTCACAAAATGGATTTGCGAGGTAAAAGACATCGGAATAGAACACTGAAGATGGAAAAGGCAAGAATCATGATCGTGAACTGTTAGGTCAGGACAAGAATTATGGGCGCAGGCAAAGTGGAGACCGCATGTTACTTAGCTAACAGCATCACCTTCATCGGGGCCGTTGGAGGATAAGACCCCACATGAGGTATGGACCGGTAAGAAACCCTCTTTCACATCTAAGTGTAAGTATTTGGATGTGATGCATATGTACATGTTCCAAAGGAGAAAAGGACCAAGTTGGATAATAAATTGAAAGGTGCATCTTTATTGGGTATAAGGATGGTTTACAGGGTTAGCAAGCTTGGAACCGTAAACAAGGAAGGTTGTGTACAAAATGTGAGATGTGGTGTGTTTAGAGAAGTGAAAGATGTTGTTAAACATGAAGTCCTACCAGTGGAACTCGAGAAGATAGAGTTTGAGCTAAAGGAGGTGATGAATCAAACTCACAATCAGAAGAAGACTCAAAATATGATAGATCTCACAAACCCGCTTTGAGAAGATCATTTCGGGAAAGAAGGACGACTCGCAAAGGTATAGTCCCATCCGCTTTCTATTCAAGTTTTGCCTTAACTATAACTACATGATGAACCCAAACTCGTCAGTGGAGGCAGATTCAGTAGGATGGAAAACTTTGGAAGGAGGCCATGGTTGATGAAATGGCATCCTTGCACAAAAACGATGCATGGGATCCGGGTGGGAGTTACCGACCGAAGGAATCCTATTGGGAGAAAATGGGTGTTTAAGAAGAAGATGAATGTAGAAGGCAAGGTGGGAGAAAACACAAAGCTCGTGCTGGTAGTAAAAGGTTATTCCCTGTGTGCGGAATTGATTTCTAGGTGATATTTTTTCTCCGATGCCAAAGTTACTTCTATTAGATTACTTTTTATCCGTTGTTGTTGCATTTTATTTTTTGAGATAGTAATCGTGATGGATGTGACGCACATCATTTCTCTCACTGGGATCTAGAAGAGGAGAGTCCATGTTGAAGCAACCTTCGAAGGCTTTATGGTGAAGGGTAAGAAAGTGACCTGGTATGTAGAAGGACGACTCCTTCAGTAGTGGGTTAAAAAGTCACCAAGGATGTGGCATCGTAAATTTGATACCTATATATCGGTGGACTCTGCTTTACCTAGAAGCAAGGAGGATCATTGTGTTTATTTTAAATTAATTGGTGACCATGTTATTTATTTGGTCTTTGTATGTGGATGATATGTTGTTGATTGGAAAATGACAAAGAAATTATCCAAGATTGAGACCCAATTTAGCCCAAATTCGACATGAAGGATCTGGTGCCGCAAACTAAATTTTGGGCATGGAAATTAAGAGAGATCGAGAAGAGGAAGCTTCCGTTAAAACTCGGGAGGAAGTATGTCGAGACTATGAGTTGTAGTAGGTTCAATATGCAAGATATTAAATCGATGAATGTTCCTGATTCCCGTAGGTGTAAAGTCAAGTTCTGGCCGTAACAGTTGTCCCAAGACACAAGAAGAAGAGGAGTATATGTCCCGTGTTCCATATGCGTAGTGTAGTGGTAGCCCGACAGACATGAAATGGTCTATACTAGTACCGTACATTGCACATGCAATGGGATTATTGAGCAGGTTTATGTCAAACCTATGGAAGGAGCATTGGACAAAGAGAGAGTAGGGTATGGGATATTTACGTGGCATTAGGTGATGTATGGCTTGTAAAGCTACCAAAGAAGACCAGATTGAAAAGAATGTTGGACATTCATGGTTTTGTTGATGCAGCATCGGGATCGAGATCCGCGACCAAAAGAAGATCTGATGTCAAGTGGGTATGTCGTTTAGCTTATTTGGAGGTGACTGTGCTCACTTGGATGAGTAAAAGTGTACTGTAGTGGCTCTTTAAAATACAAAGAGGTAGAATACATAGCGCCCACTCATGCAAGCAAGGAAGCAATTTAAGTTGCGTAGATTGTTTTCAAGAGTATGGGGTTGGTACAAGAAAGCTATAAGGGATAGACTGTTATAGCCAAGTGCAATTTTCTTCGCTAAGAACCCTCGCGTTTATCATTCAAAGGCAAAGCATCATTGATTTTCAAATATCACTCTTTGTTAGAGATATGAGTTTAGGCTAAAAGGGTGTGCCAGAAGGTGACACTTTGAAGAATGTTGCGAGTGCATTAACAAATTCTGGTGAGTCACTCGAAGTTCTGATTGGTGTAGAGAAACAATGGGTGTTGAAGAATTGGGCCAATGACTAAGTTTTTCTGTACTCGTGGAAAGAAAACAACAAGTGGGAGAATGCTGGGGTATGTGTTAGAGGTTCTTTCCACGACTAAGCACGCACGCGATAGTCTCTGTCGTGGTGGTCTCTGCGCTGCGTCTGCCGTCGATGGTCCTTAATTTCTGGTGGGTAGTCCACGTCCATGGTTTATGTGCATGGTTTTGCACATGGTTTTGGTGTACGCTCGTGGTTTTCGGCTACCCGTGCGTATCTTTTTGTAGATCCGGTCAATGGGAACTACGATATGTTATAATCCAGGGTTTATGGATTGGGGTTTATGTATGTCGTCATGTATATATATGTGTTGTAATACTAAAAGGAATATAATGAAAAATCAAGTCGGTCGTCCCGATTTGGGATCCAGGGGAAAATCTCTCCGTGTTTATCCAAAGTTTTATGTTTTATGCTCTCGCTATTGTTTATTTTCTTCTCGACATATGAGATTCGTGTGATGATACTGCGTTCGGGTTAAACCTACACGTGTCATGTGGTATTTCTTTCTCCGTTTAGGCCCCCTATATTTTGCACTCTAATGAAGAAATTATGGAAGAAATGACCACCCATGAGTTTCTTTGGGATGATATAGCCATCATCGTGCATACTTTTTCCCTTATGTTAGCCTACTTGACCAAAAGATAAGCTTTCGTGAGTCGTTAAAGTCATTACTCTCCGATGTGGTCAATCGGTTTATAATCCCCTATTCCCGCACTCCGATGCTTTCTATGAAGACTATTGCCTTGGGGGCACCTTACACCCGAGCATGAAATTGAGGCTTACACCAAGCTACTCAAAAGATTCCTTCATGTTTCTTCTGTGTCCTGACTTTCGAGAGGCCCGGACATGATCCTATGATTGTTGACCATCGTATCGACACACAGCCCCTCGATTCCCTACCCCCCGTCCGTCACAAGTTGAGACACATTTCCTCGACTGAGAGGCTCTCAAAACCACAACTCGATAATCTCAAGCAAGGATGGTTGTTCCTATCTCGTTTTCAGAAGAAATCCAGTGCACCATCCCCTCAGCCCATATGGACTTTCACGCATCTGAAAAGCTTGTTCCTCATCGACAACTTCCTTACACCATGTATCGACCATATCTTCTCACCAAGTGTAAGGGGCATAGAAATTTTACCCATAGGTATCCCTCATGCATGTTTTATTTCTCGCCATGCATTCGTATTCTTGACGATTTTCCATCATCTTCTCCTCTTGTTGTCTTGTGATGTATTTCTATATGGATCCTTCTTCACACCATACATCGGCTATACCGATGGTGCAAGTCACTACTTGCGAATCTAGCCTCAAAGCATCCTCGGGCCATTTTTATCCCCATACATTCGTTATTCCTTTCCAATATCATATGTATTGGATATGCCACCAATAATCAAGTCAATATGATGCGGTGATAGGTTTGTTAGTGCAGATTCCCTTGATCATCGCATCCTTCATCTTCATGTTCGTTTATATTCCCTACTTCTTGTCGACAATTAAATGGCATTTATTGTGTGCATAACCATGTCCTTTTTAGAAGACATATTTATGAGTGAAGCTTCCGAATGTGTGAATTTGAAACCATTACTTTCTACCATGTACCTAGAGCTCCAAAATCACTATGTATATAGAATTGCAAATGATATTCTAGATTGGCACTTATCATATGCATTTAACACAAGACAATAACATTGAAGAAAAGGTGAGCCACATGCTCATCATATATAAAATATGCATATCCATAGTATGTGTCTACAAAATAATAAATGTTTTGGAGTCCTCTACTCAAATACATCTTCGGGCACCTCATGCCCCATATATAGTCACTATTCAGAGGGTCTGAGCCAATGGCTCAAATCCCTACAGCCCTCACGTATCCCTCATACACTAACCATCCATCGCCATGCGCCCGGGCATGATCCCTCACACTCCAAGGGTATGCACCCAACACATGCCTCTGCTAATCTAGCGGTCATCTCAGATCTTTCCACCGCGCTCTAATCACTACGATCATCAAAGCCGAAACTCGAATCCGCAAAGTGGAAATCCTCCAATATTGCATATGAATCCGACTCGGTCGGCTCCTCTAGCCGTACTAGATCCTTCCGTAGCCCCCGTGCATTGTGGGTCGTCCCATATATCCTAAGTTAGTCTCACCGATGCTATATCCGTTTACCAAAAGTAACGCAATTAGTACCATATACATCATTCTCAAAAACTTTAAATGCATCATGAAATATAACAACTTGTTTCTTACCATACGGTCCCCACATGCTTAACTGCGGTAAGTGGCAAGTCTAGGTCCCCCCGATAGTTCATACCACTATATGGATAGTTTTCTATATGCCGGAATTTCGGTCCCAATGTGCAAGAGAAACCAAAGTTAGAACACTTGCCTAACTCCCTCGCTCCCTCCTCTCCTCGCAGCTACCCCTAAGTGGTTCATCTTTGCCTCCCTATGGGCCCCCCCCCCATTCAAGATCTTTACATGAGGACAAAGCACCCGGGATCTTCGAAGAAGAATGAGCACAACACTCGTCCCAAAAGCATAGTCATGGTTCACTTTTCGTCGCATAGAGACAATCGTCATTTCAATGACAAAAGAATCATCTCGGGCCCACCCATAATAGGTGCTACTCAACACACTCTCAACAAGCATCACCCTACCCTCTGAGTGATGTGGTGGAAGGCCTCGGTTTTCCCAAGACTGCTGTGCGCATTTGCTGCGCAACAGCCGTCGAGCTCTAGTCTCTCTCAGGTCTCTCGATCTGTGATCAGTTGCTCCCTGACACGAACATCCAGATCAAAAATGGTAGGTCCACAACCGAAAAAATAGTTTTCCCTCGTGTAACATCAAGTCGGATGTTTCCCACCATCCCGAGGGTGGGAGACGCAGTTAGGTATACATAGTCATGCATGCTTTAGCTCGATCTAGTTCTCGGGTACTATAAAGACCTCTAGGTCTCGGGTCCTAATAAATGACTATCCTCCGAAGTTAGCAAGGTCTCTCCTTCCTCATCAAAGGGTTCTCAACCAATCTTGAGCACCCCATATCTTGCCAAAGGCACCTCGAACAACTTGATCCCCAACGAAGCACCTCAAGACTCTCTCTCCGAAGTTGATCCTTAGGCGACGTATATACTCATACACAACACTAGAAATTTGTTAGTTATAACAAGGAAGACTCAGCTAAATAAAAAATATCAAGGACTTCCAAAGCTTTCGTACTCAAAGACAACAAAAAACTCAACTTTTAAAAGTGTACGTCAGAGTTTTCTCAGATATGTACCGCGAGGTCACGAAGCTTCTACCCCGAAACCTACTACCCAAGCTCTGTAGAACATGCTCCAAAAATGTGCGCATTCGGTCGAGAGGGAGGACCCGTACCCTATTCCTAGGCTCGGGCACCCTAATTAGAAATTCTAGAGCACTAAAATTGAAGAGTATGGTTAGGCCACCTACCTCCGATTGACGCATCTCGATTTCGTACTTTCGCTGGCTTTTCCGCTACGAACAATGCAAGATTTAGGGCCTTTTTCCTCCCTCTCTAGATTTTCCACAGAGATACACTTGCAAATGAATAAAATTGGGAGGGAAATCTCCCTATTAAAAGAAAACCCATACATCCTTTTTCTCTTTCTCCAATTGCGACCAAACCATACAAATCTATTTGATCGAACCGTTAGCACCATTGAAATCTCTCACCGAGCTCTAAAATGGGTATTCTGTTCATTTGTGGTGATTTGATACTTCATCCTCAGTAGTTTTTTTCCAAGAAGGGTCACCTTGCCACCTCTAAAAATCAAATTTATGTACTAGTACCACTTGTACTTGGGGCACCACTTAGCCTTCGTACTTGTCGATGCTATGTGTCAATTTTCATCACTGAGTACAACCATATTTTTCTCATTCTTTTACTGTGCTCTCGTAGGGCCTATTTTGTGTGCGCATCATCGAGCTACCCTTGCTTAGAGCATCCGAGTTGAGTCATCATCACATCCATGGAGTCCTCTGCTCTAAGCCCCTTTTGCCTCCCGTCATAGTATTCCATCCATTTATGCTTTGTCCCTCTCTCGTAGCCCTTTCTTTTGGCCTCAGCCCTCGACCGTCCTCCATCACCTCGTAAGGTTGAGCTCGCCGCTTCCAAGTCATCCATGCTTTTTAGTGTTTCTCTCCAACAAGGGAATTCGGGTGCTCATTTTCTACTTCCGCATCTCCCCTCATTCCATCATCATGCCTAATGTCGACCTCATTAGTCTCTCTAAAATATTCCCTTGTGCCTTAGCCGAGGACCCCCATTGCCTCATCTATGGCGGACCCTCCTTCTCTATCAGCATCAACACATTCATTCCGTAAGATAGGTCCAGAGTGGGTGGTGTATCTTGGTTTGAGCTTCCATCATTGTTCGTAAACTTGGATCGTGTAAAGGGACTCCTTATTTCCCTTTTAACTTGATTGTTTCTCATCTTCTCCGCTTCAACATGATCAGTATTCATATACTCGATAGTTCAAAGGATCTACATTGATCCAAAGGATTCTCAGCGTGTGTGAGATGTTTTAGACCTCATGAGGGGGTGGCCCTTGAGGGTAGCACCCCACATGCCTGCATGATGACCTCATTCTCTTCTATAGCCTCGTATACAGCCCATCGTGATTTAATGGGTTCAACCCTCAACCACTTGTAGTGCCTATAAGCATGCATGTATCACTTAGATGATCCATTTATATTTTTAGAGCCCTTTCTTATTTATCAGGGCTTCTCTTCCGTTGTTATTATATCTCATGTACTCGCATATTATTATATTCAGTTTTGGTTGTTGTCCCGCGCATGAGGTATGTGGGATCCATTATATTTTTGTCTCGGCCCATGTTTACGCGAGCATATCATGTACTTTATAGCTCAATTTCATTTACTACTGGTGAACCATTATTCTTTGTACTTTGTTATCTTGGCTGGCATAGGTATGCCTCCCCGTACCTCATTGTATATAGGTACTCAACCATTAATGGAGACTTACGGTTTTTGGTCTTACTCCCATGTTGACGGTAAATCCCTGGCTCCGGGCCAACAACAAGGGATCTCCTCAAATAGAAAAGTCCCAATTAGACATTGAACCGTTTGGAATAGGATCCCGTCTGCTGGTGTGGGTCCGATCTACCGCTAATTTCTCCTTTCTTTGGGTCTCGCTTAAACTCTATAAACCGCTGAATACACACTTTAATCAAATGATACAAGACATATGATTGATGCATTAAATGTACATATAACACTATGAGTAGAAAGAGGAAATAATAAATCATAAGTATCAAAGGAAGTGTTCTTAACAACACATCATTAGGGTCATGCTTGTAAATCGTTTCGACCACAAAAGAAACAATTCCTTATGGCAAGAACACCCTTCACTTCCTAAAAGTTTTTAAATGATAACACAAATGCTAATAAACAACATTCGTTAAGAAATTCAAATGAACTTCCGTTGTTCCTTGAGAAACAATTCCCTTGTTGTGTACAAGAATCCGTGCTCAAGACATTAAAGATTATGTCACAAAATGTATATCTCTGTCTCTGCTATTAAACCTTCAAATATTAATAATATATTTCCCAAATATCAAATCTTTATAAGTTTCTGCAATGCCATGTTCCCTTTATATTGAAGTGAGTGAAAATGGAAGACAAAGAAAGAAAAGGATTTAGTTTGTCATGTCATTAAAAATGTACTGCCATAATAAAATCCTCGAAGAAATGAATAACACATAAGCTAAAGTAAAGGAGCGCCCCATTAAGGATATTTAACTCTTAGATACATGAATATCAAGAGACCGTCAACTCTAATCACTCTACTTTATTCACGTATATGGAAATGAAATGAGAAAACCAAGTAAACTCTTCAACACAAATGGAATAATGGAAACTTGCACAGCTTTTTCATTCATTCAATATTGTTTAGCATAAAATTAGCCTTCAAGGTTCAAAAACCTCTGAACCTTCTTTCTTCCTTAAGATGTCTTTAAATACAACTCGAACTAAAATGGTTTCCGCTATAAAACCGATTCCAACTAACTCAGAATCGCTTAACTACTCTCGTAGTGGAGGTATATGCCTCTGAAACATTTTATTACATTTACATGACTTCATTTAAAACAAAATAAAAGATGATAACTCCTAATCTAAAGGAACCGATGTTCCCGGAATAGCGGCGACTCAATGACTATTTGCGGTCGAACTACTGTTTGTGGTCAAGCTAATGGAAATCCCTTTCTCCGTGTCAATAGAAAATTTCTTGCCCTTCCTTCCGCAGTTTATCTTGAGTTATCTGAGCATTCTTATAACGATGATATTCCAAAGGTAAAGGCAACAACTTGATCAGAGTGAGGTTACTTTCGTAGAACAATGTCTTCACCATCCATAGAGATGAAATGCCTTTGTAAGAAATTGAATACCGTTTCTCCCTTCAATATCTCATGTCTTCTACAAGTCGGCCATCTTCTCGCTTTTTGCAAATATCAATTGATCCTCATAAAAATTTCCGTGACATAATCTCACCTCCCTCCCTCCAGCATGAGGGCAAACCCTGTTCGTCAACTTATCAAACGAAATATCAAATTTCTTAACCATCTCTTTAATCCCCTCGTAACCGTTTCTCCGAGGACTTTAGAAGGTCATTTTTAATGATCATTTTGTTTACCTCTTCAAACATAGAAGTACCCTATCCAAGTATCCCCCATATCTTTCAACTCTTCATCCGGTCTTGGCATTAATAAAATTTATGAATTTTCTGGCCCAATTCGCTCTTTTAATAGCGGCCTGTTTCTCAAATAAAAGTTCCTTTTCATGCTCTGAAACAATGCTTTTCTCTCTGGCAATTATATTCATGGAATCCCATTTTGACTGCATTTATGAAATGATCTCATTCCAGATGATATCCTTAGCTTTGATAAGAGAAATATTTCCCTTTAATTTCTCCTTGAGCTCTTTGATTTCGTCCTCAGCTTTCTGTAGCTTCTGCTCGTTCTCATGTGCTTTTCCTTCCCATCCTTGCATCATCTTGGTAACTGTGGCTAATTCTGACTAGGCTTGTTTACAATCTCTTTCCGCCATAGTTAATTCTGTGTTTAGCTGAATAACCTGGGCTTGAGGGTCAGCTCCACCTGCAGAAAAATCAAAAGTACAAGTATGGTTCTCGATTTGATTCTGTAAGGTTATAGCAGTCTGCTTTACCTTAGTGAGTTCTTCGTTATTCTTCACCAACTTCTCTCGCAATTCCTCTTTCTCCTTTTCAACCTCAGCTACTTCGGCCGCCAATGAGTGCTCTTTAAATGGTAATTTTAACTTTTTCCTTAATGAAGATATTTCCGCTTCTGCACTTTTCATAAGTTTTTGAATTGCGGCTTTATCATTTGGATCCACATCGATTTTCATAATGATCTTCTTCAGCTCTTCATTTTGATTTGTTAATGCCCTTGCATTAGCTTTCTCCATTTTGCATTGTTTGACGACCTTTGCAAGCATATTTTCAGTCTTGACTGTTGTAGCATTGGTCTTGCTCAAATCATTTACAATCAGCTGATCGGTCTGCATGTGAAGATTCATTTTGTCCCACAAGGGGATCTTTTTAACATCCATGACTATGTTCAATTCCTTAAAACTGCCCGAAGGTCCAAGGGACATTCCTGTCGGATGTGACAGAGCCATCTTAAACTGATCTTTCTCCAAATCCATCACAGTCAATAATCTGGTTTGGTCAGCAGGTATATGATGCTCTGCTTGTGCTTCTATATTGGCTTTTATCCTCTGGTTCCTTTCCTCAATCTGTGTGAAAACTTGCTTCATTGAAGGAGCTTTTTCCAAATGAAGTTCCTGCCTACTAGGAGATGAGGGGCAATCTTGTTCTTCATTGACCTGGAGAGTAAAACCAGGTGAATTGGAAGAATGGTCCTCTGCTAGTTTGGTCCTTTTTTCCTCTCGGGGCTCCTCATCATCGATTTCAATAACATCCTCTCTACCTCTTTTTCTCATTCTTTCCAAAATTGCAGGTGTTTGAATACTGGTCTTTGATGAACCTGACCCTCCTGGATTAGCCGGTTTCTCCAAATCAGGTTTACTTACATGAGAAAATGCAGCATACCCATTCTCAACCCTTTTCTGAGAAATTATTCCATGTGGATCATAGGGCCATTTCTCTCCCAACAACAACTGCGTCCCTTCCAATATTTTTGATACTTCTTCAAAAGCTTGTCTTGTGTTGACAACAAAAGGGCCTACACTCATAGGCAACTTGTACATCAATCCTTTCTTCATGGGCAGAAAATGAACTTGATCTACATTAAGACTTTGCCTTATAAATTCCAAAGCAAAAAGTCTCATGGGAACAAAGGTTGGGAGCCTATAAGGCTCAATACTAACTCCATACAGCCTTATCTCAGAGTAATCTTCAAATACAAACCAATCTCCAAATTTACAATTGGGTCCTAACTGTAGGAACTCCCGGGCTTTTGGCAGAAAGCATGGAGGAAGAGTTCCATTCAGAATTTTATAAGCAGTAGACATGAAATGGTCAACAAATTCAAACAGCCCGGCTTCGTTCTCTTCTTTTCTAACCATATCAGTCCAGAATAAAATTGACTGCTTATTTTTATTACTATCCATTATATTTAAATCCACACTCATGAACTCTTCAACATTTTGATATAAAAATAAGTAAACTACCAATGATGGAAATCTGAAAAAACCTGTTAGAGGGAAGGCGATCAATTGGGAATTTACTACTTCCTGCCAAAAAGACGGGATGTCTAGCACCACCCCTGGTTTCATCATAAGAGCGAACATCCCCAAGACTGCCTTATCAATTTCGTGATCATCATCTCTTCCCAAAATCTCCATAATGCAGCTAAGAACTGGCCTATACTGAACATTGAACGCCTCCAAACTGAACTTTCCTGCTTCAAATTGAGTTTTCTTTGGACTTGGTATCAAAAACGACATGCAACGATTAAACTCTTCATTTGAAAGCTCCTCGAAATACTGAGCCAACGAATCTTCGGAGAACTGCAATGGAGACTCATCTTCTGGAAAACATAATGCTTGACGCATTAATTGTGTTGAAACCTGCAGGATATTTCCCCCCTGAGAATTCATAACGAAACACTTGCCAGGGTACATAGACGAAACTAACCAAGAAATGAACTCAGGGAAAAAGTGATTTTTCGGAACACAAGCGGACAACACACCCGAAATTTTCATAGTAGAGAACACAGGGGACTTGTCAGTGTTCAGGGTTACTTGGTAATGCAATAGGGGGTGGTTGACGGACGACGTGGTATCATGAACATCCTTCTCGCTATCCAGGAGGGGACTAAGACTTGATGAACCAGACAACGATGTTCGCTTGGCCATGGCTAACAGGAATTCGGAAGCAATTCGCGGGGCAACGGATAATGCAAAGGTGGCGGGACGCGGTTAGAAAGGGCAAACAGTCACATATAAACCAAAACGGGACGGAAGAACCCCTTTTATAGGCTACATGAATCCATAATAAATACAGGAATGACGTGGAAAAACAGTTGAAAGTGGATGACAGCTATTTTCTATCTCAGCTGATGATGTCATTGCGGGGGGTCTGTGAGTACGGCGAAAGAGTTTGATCCATACCCCCCGTAATAAATCCCAACCGTTGATCATGGCATTTCCAAGATTTGACTGGTCAACTGCGGGGGGTCAGGATTTGATAACCGATGGGCTAATTCACCCCCCCGCAATAGCTTATCCAAAAGCTTCTTTTTTGTGATCATCACTTCCGCTCGGGAAGCTGCTCGGGACTTAACTTCAAATCATACATATCGAAAAAATAAAGAAATACATTGCATTTTTTTTTATACTAAAGTATAAATAACTTCATACTGTAGCATATTTTCGCATTTATATTTTTTTTTTTATCTTTTTCTCTTTTAAATTGCGAAAAATAAAATATAAAAGGATATGCAGATAATGATCTACAACATCTGGCTCCACCTGGGGATAGTGTTTTTACCACGAAACACTAAGAACCTGCAGATTAGTGCCTTCACCTCGGGCATGGAGTCACATATTGCTTGATGAAACTGTACAATGATCACACCGGATATATACAATGATGAACGAACAACTGCTTAATGCCGAAAATAATGCTTGAGATATTGCCCGTTCACAGGCATATCCAGCACTTCTCCTTCAAGATTTTCCAACATGAAAGTATTATTTCCTATGACTTCATTAATCTTGAATGGGCCATACCACAAGGGATCAAATTTACCGTGTTTCCCTTTGTCTTCCCTTCGTGTATCCCATCTCAATACTAAGTCTCCCTTTTGGAACATGACTTCTTTTGCTTTTCTATCAAATACTTCTTTCATCTTCTGCTGATAAGTGAGCAAGTTGTCCCGAACTTTATTTCTATTTTCACTTAGTTCCATCACATTGTTCATTCTTCTGATCATGGCATTTGGTTCTGCTTGAGCGTCTTGGAGAAAAGAAATCACGGGTTTTACCAACTGCATGGGGAACAATGCTTGAGTGCCGTATACGAGCTCATAAGGAGACTTTCCAGTAGACCTCCTAGTGGTCATCCTTGTTGCCCACAGAGCAAAAATTAACTTTGTATCCCAATTCTTCTGGTTTTCACTGATTGTCTTCTTCAAAATTCTTACCAATGTTTTGTTGGAGGATTCTGCCAATCCATTTCCCTGTGGATGATAAGCTGTAGAATGAGACAATATCACATTGTAAGTTTGACAAAAATTAATAAACCTGAGTGAACTGAAAACCTGGGCATTATCTGTCACAATATTTACTGGACATCCAAACCTGCTAAAGATATTCTCCTCCAGAAACTTCATAACAACCAAATCGTTTGCCTTCCTGGTGGGGATTGCCTCCACCCACTTTGTAAAATAATCTGTAGCAGTAAGGATCCACTTAAACTGCCCACTGGATGGTGGATTTATTTCTCCAATGAAATCCAACCCCCATTGTCTAAAAGGTTCTTCAATAAAAACTGGGAGAAGAGGTAATGGAGCTAGCTTTTTCTTCTCTGCAAATAATTGGCATTTTTGACAACTTTTGACTGTTTTGTAAACATCAGAAAACACAGTCGGCCAATAGAAACCTGATTTGAATATTTTATGAGCAGTTACCTTCCAGCTGTAATGCCCTCCACACAAGCATTCATGATATTCTTTCATCACTTCTGAAATTTCTTCCTCTGTTAGACATAACAACAACATACCAGCTAGATCCTTCCAATATAACTTTGCTTCGATTATGACATAAGGCTGAGCCTTGAGTTTCAAAGCCCTGTATTTAGCTCTATTAATTGAAGGGGGACATGAAAGAAAGCATAAATAATGTACAATATCCTTATACCATTCTGAACAGAGAAATTTATACTTAATTGCTGTCTTTGATTGATTATCACGCGTTTCTCCATCGGCTTCTTCTACAGGGGCTAGCAAATTGATTTCCAATGCTTGGAAGTTGGATTCTGTCAATAATTTGGCCAATCCCAATCCTTTAACCAGCTTGGTTGGTTTTACATCCAAATCATACTCTTGAATTTTAGCAATCCATTTTCCCCTCTTACCTTCCACATCGCTTTGTACAAGCACGTCTTTTACAGCCGAATTGGGAACGTACGCTAAGATCTGAGAATGAAGGACATAAGTTCTGAAAGCTTTCAGTGCTTTTACCAGAGCGTACACCTGTTTCTCCAATATATTATAATTCAATTCTGCATCTCGGAGAACTTTACTGAAATATGCAACTGGCTGTTCCTGTTTTTCTTCATTTCTCTGCAATAACACGGCTGCAATAGTTGAGGAAGAAGCAAATGAAAAGATTTGAAACGGTTTCAAATAGTCTGGACTGATTAGAACAGGTGCTTCCTTTAAAGCCTCTTTGATTCTCTGAAAATATTCCCTCGCTTCCTTGTCCCACTTCACCTCAGCGTTCTTTTCTAACATGTCTGTTATCTTTTTAACGATCTCTGCATAATTAGGGACAAACCGCCTTAGAAAATTAATTTTTCCGAGAAATCGCTGAATATCTTTCTTACTTCGCGGCAGTGGAATTGACTGAATTGCTTCGACCCTCGCTGGATCAATCTTCACTCCTTCCTTAGAAACAATGTGGCCAAGTAATTTACCCTCCTCCAGGGCAAACAAAGACTTTTTAGGATTCAATGATAGTCCAAACTTTCTGCACTTCATGAAGGCTTTCTGCAAGTGCTGTAAATGTTCCTCATCAGATTTCGAAAAAATTGTGACATCATCTAAATAAACCACCACAAACTCGTCTCCCACAAACGCGATATCCATCGCCCTCTGGAATGTGGCCCTTGCATTCATCAGGCCGAATGGCATCCTGGCGTACATGAATGTTCCCCAAGGCGTAGTGAAGGCGGTTTTCTTCTGATCTTCCTTCTCCATAGCTACCTGGTTATACCCTGAAAATCCGTCCACCATAGAAAATCTATAAGCTCCGGTTACTTTTTGTAAGACAAAATCCATTTTCGGCAAAGGATAATTATCTTTCAATGAAGCCTTGTTCAAATTCCTGAAATCTACGCACAGCCTTATCTCTCCGTTTTTCTTTCGGACGGGTACAAGATTGGAAACCCAATCTGAATATCTGAGTGGAACGATTATCTTGGCTTGCAGCAATTTCTTTATTTCCTTTTCGATCGGAGCCAACAACAATGGATTAATCTGCCTAAGCTTCTGTTTATGTGACTTGACTCCATCCTTGAGTGGAATTTTGTGCTGTATGATGCTCTTATCATATGTTTTCAAATCATCATATGACCAAGCAAATACATCTTTAAATTTTTTGAACAAATCTACGTACCTTTCTTTATATTCCTTCGGGATCCCTTTGAACAATTTGACCATTTTAGGCTCCAATTGAGTACCCAAGTTGCAATCTTCCACCTGCTCGTCTTGATTCATTTCTTTTGATTCACGGCCACGTCATTAGCCCCGAACAGTCTTTCGAGAGGTACTAGGCCTCTTGGCAAGATATTATCTTTCAATTGAATAATTTCTTGACCACCAATCTTCTTTTTAAGAGTCTCACCAGCCAATTCATCTTCATCACTTTCCAAATCAATCTGATGATCTTCAAAATCTTCGGTCATCAACAGGAACTGTTTAATCTGCTCATCATCTTCGAAGACCTGCCAATGTTTAATATTGTCAGGAATCGAAGGTCTATGTCTCATCTCTATTTCATACCTTAGTTTCAAGCTGATAGGAGGCTTGAATGTACTTGCTGCAACAGCCAAAGAATCAGCCAGTCTATTCTCTTCTCTTGGAACAAACTGTAAATTGAATGCTTCGAAATAATTTTCAATCAGATCCCATACTTCATTCTGGTATGCTCGTAACCTGGGATGTTTGGTTTGGCATAAATTCTTGATCTGTCTTATAATTAATTCTGAATCTCCAAACACAGTCATAGATTTAATTCCCATCTGCTTAGCTTTCTGCAAACTAATAATTAATGCCTCATATTCTGCGACATTATTAGTGGATTCAAACTCCAATTTGAAAGAAAAAGGTACCAGATTACCTTCCGGAGAAACAAAGATGAAACCAGCTCCCGTGCCTTCTTTGGAAAACGCGCCATCAAAATAACACTTCCACGGCTTATTTGAATGTAGTTCCTTATGTACAATTTCTGAATCGATCTTCCCTCGAGATTCTTCAGCAAATTCTGCATCCTCATGCAGCATGAAACAAGACAGGTCGTCCTTCTCTTGGCCATAAATTGGTGAATTACTTGCATCTTTTTTTGAAATCTAGTCTCTCTATACAACCTTCTTTCTTCACCATTGAAAACGGGAATAATAGCATATGTAAAGTCCAGTTTCAAAACTCCTCCAAGCTTTTCCCCCCATGATCTAGATAATAACATACCAAACCTGGCTGGAATATCTGCCACTACAACATCCATCATAATGCTTTTGGCTGGGATTTGAGCCAATGAAACAACCATATCTTTAATAAGACCTACACACTTAACCCTCTTCGAGTCAAAAGAGTAAAGATCTCTATATGGCTTGGTGATTTGTAAATTTAACTCCTTCATCACACTCAATGGCATCAGATTGTGTGATGCGCCAGAATCTAGCATACAATTGTGCAAAACGAAATCATGCAAGAGAAGAGATATATAAAAAGGAGGAACATACGAATCTACCTCTTCCACATGAGGTCCAAATGTCACCACTGGATTTTCTTCCTGCAGATTCACTGTATCGCTCACTTCGTCAGGTTGAGACAGATTGATAAATTCAGCGATCTCTTTCTTGTAACCCGATTCTTTTATTAGTTCAAGAAGAGGTACTTGTATTTTCACTTTTTCTAACTCTTTCGACAAGCTGAAAGTTTGATTTGATTTTGTCAACTTTTCAGGTTCTTCTTGATCTTTTTTGGAATTTAGATTCTGATTAGAAACCGTAACCACTTTCTCCAAAATGATAGAATCTTTAACTTTCGTCTGGGAATTTTCAGCTTGCTGCTTTCCTTTCTGTAATGGAGTCGCTATTGGAGTAGGTGCTACTTCTAATTCCTTTTCTTCATTATCTTGCGTCCTCAACCTTTTTTTTGACCTCAAATCATACTTTTTATGCAACTCAGATTGCATAAAGTCTATGAATTGTCTGCAGTAATAATCCATCTCTTCTTGATCGAATGAGAGATCAACTTCTTCCTCTTCCTTCTCCCCTTCTTCATCAATTTCTTCTTCTGTTTCATCATCTTCCATATACACAGCAGATATCCGAGCATCATCTTCTCTCTCGTCATCTTCATCTGCTGAACGGGACGGGGCTGCTTCTATGTACAAAGGTGCTTGCACCTGATCTTGATCTTTTCTTTCTCTTTGTAGAATTTGCAGGGGCTGTTTTTTAAATTGGGGATTAAAAACCCCTCTATTCTGTCTTGCAGGCTTACTATCTATTTCCAACTATACCAATTTATTTGAAAGATTTTTTATGACCTTAGTCATGTCTTCAATTCTCTGATCTTGAGCTGAGGCTTCTTCTTTAGCCTTTCCTTTATCTGAAACTTTACCAGCAGTGGACATATTAGCTTCAATCTCCAAAGCATCAGTTTGAATCTGTTCCAACGTAGGAGACCTTCTTTCCCTCAATGTGAAACTGAATTCTGGTTCAAAAGCACCAGCAAAAACAACCCTTGCTCCAATAGGAGGGGGTTTCATTTCAACATGCAAACTATTATACAATTTGTTAAATCTTTTAACAAAATCATTCATATTTTCATCGAATTTCTTCTTGATTGCATTAAATTCTGTCAAAGAATAGCCGTGGTCTCTTTTTTCGCCCCATCTCTCAATAAAATATCTTTCTAGGGCATCCCAATCATTAATGGAACCATTCGGTAATCCTTTGAACCATTTCCTTGCCTCTCCACTTAGAGACTGAACAAAGAGTCTCATAACAACATCCAAATGTTCAACATTTAAATTCTCTGCAAAAGTGCAAAACAGGGGCAGGTGTTGTTCTGCGGTTATTTCATCTTCACCAGTAAATCTACGGAGTAACTTGAGATACTCCTGAGGCATATCATGCAGTGGTTGTGGTAGATTTAATGGTGCATATCTGTTCATCAAGAAAGCAGGGGCTGCGGGAACTGCCATGTTTACGCCCGGGTTAACTGCTCCTTGAGCGGGGGTAAAATGAATACCAGTTGTGGGAAAAGATGAATGAGGTGAAACAATTGATATAGGAATTGGACTATGAACGATCACAGAAGAGTTGGCCGCTGTATGGGGCTGAGTTTCTATAAAAGGAAAAGACACAAACTCCAAAGATTTCTCTTCTAATGTGGGTTCTTGAAAATGAATGGGTGATGGTGATGATTCTTCTTCCGAGAAAATGAGTTTCTTGGAAGCTTTCTTGGATGAGAAAATGTGTGAACTGCTGCCAGGTGCGAGCAGTGTAGTTTCAGGTGTATCCAATATTTTTGGTTTCTGGCCCTTCTTTGAAACAAGCTTCTCAGGATTTGACAAAACGGGAACTGTTTGCTGAGAGGTATCTGACCTCGTGTGAGGTTTCTTGGGAGCTAGAGCTATTTTCAAACAATCACCCGTACTATTTCCTCCTCTCTGAACAACCAGAGGAAATGTAAAACAAAACCCAGGGAAAATCTTCGACTCTTCGTTCCCCGGCAACGGCGCCAATTAATGTTGTTCCTTGAGAAACAATTCCTTGCTGTGTATAGGAATCCATGCTCAAGACATTAAAGATTATGTCACAAAATGTATATCTGTCTCTATTTATTAAACCTTCAAATATTAATAATATATTTCCCAAATATCAAATCTTTATAAGTTCTGCAATGCCATGTTCCCTTTATATTGAAGTGAGCGAATGAAAGATGAAGAAGAAAAGGATTTTAATTTTCCATGCTGCTTAAAACAGAAACTACCATCATAAAATCCTGAAGAAGTGAATAAAAAATAAGCTAAAATAGAGGAGCGCCCATTAAGGATGTTTAACTCTTAGATACATAAATATCAAGAGACCTGCAGCTCTAATCAATCTACTTTATTCACAGATATGGAAATGAAATGAAAACCAAGAAAACTCTTCAACACAGATGGAATAATGGAAACTTGCAAAAACTTTTTCATTCATTCGATATTGTTCAGTACAAAATTAGCCTTCAAGGTCCAAAACTCGGAACCTTCTTTTTCCTTCAAATTATCTTTAAATACAATCTGAACCAAAATGGTTTCCAATGGTTTCCGGTAATGAAACCGATTCTATGATCGGATGAGTAGATGTCGTGCTTGCTCACCTAGTGGATTATTGCAGGTACCTCGTAAGTTCTATTTTTTGTGTTTCTTGTTAAAACATGAGTAAAATGTGATATTCCCTAATCTAAAAGGAGAATGAGTGCTCTCCAATAATGGTACATCTCAATGTCATGACTATTGCAATTGTAGACCGAACGATGTGTTGTCGTTGGGAAGTCGTTGAGTTCCTTGTACGTGTCCATGAAAATATTTTGCATTCTTTCCGAGAGCTTATCACGAGTCGTCGGAGCGTTCTTATAGCAGTAATCATTTCGATTATGGCATAGCATTTGTGAGTTAGAATTTTGCTTGAACAATGTCTTCTGCATCCATTGCGGAAAATACACATAGAAATTAAATACCATTTCTCCCTTCAAAATCTGTGTCTTCTCATGCCGGCCATCTGCTCTGCTTTTTACAAATATCAACTGATCTTCATAGAATTTCCAAGACATAATCTCCCCTCTCTCCGTCCAGCACGAGGGCAAACCTGTTCTCGTCAACTTGTCAAATGAAATATCAAATTTCTTAATTATCTCTTTAATTCCCTGTAACCGCTTCTCTGAGGCCTTTAGAAGGTCGTTTTTGATGATCATTTTATTTACCTCTTCAGCATAGAAGTACCTATCCTGTATCCCCATATCTCCTAACTCTTCATCTGTCTTGGCATTAATAAAGTTTATGAATTTTCTGGCCCAATTCGCTCTTTTAATAGCGGCCTGCTTCTCAGATAAAAGTTCCTTTTCATGCTCTGAAACAATGCTTTTCTCTCTGGCAATTATACTCATGGAATCCCATTTTGACTGCATTTCTGAAATGATCTCGTTCCAGATGATATCCTTAGCTTTGATAAGGGAAATATTTCCCTTTAATTTCTCCTTGAGCTCTTTGATTTCATCCTCAGCTTTCTGTAGCTTCTGCTCGTTCTCATGTGCTTTTCCTTCCCATCCATGCATCATCTTGGTAACTGTGGCCAATTCTGACTGGGCTTGTTTACAATCTCTTTCCGCCATCTTTAATTCTGTGTTTAGCTGAATAACCTAGGCTTGAGGATCAGCTCTACCTGCAGAAAAATCAAAAGTACAAGTATGGTTCTCGATTTGATTCTGTAAGGTTATAGCAGTCTGCTTTACCTTAGTGAGTTCTTCGTCCTTCTTCATCAACTGCTGTCACAATTCCTCTTTCTCCTTTTCAACCTCAGCTACTTCGGCCGCCAATGAGTGCTCTGTAGCTGGTAATTTCAACTTTTTCCTTAATGAAGATATTTCCGCTTCTGCACTTTTCATAAGTTTTTGAATTGCGGCTTTATCATTTGGATCCACACCGATTTTCATAATGATCTTCTTCAGCTCTTCATTTTGAGTTGTTAATGCCCTTGCATTAGCTTTCTCCATTTTGCATTGTTTGATGACCTTTGCAAGCATGTTTTTAGTCTTGACTGCTGTAGCATTGGTCTTGCTCAAATCATTTACAATCAGCTGACCGTTCTGCATATGAAGATTCATTTTGTCCCACAAGGGGATCTTTTTAACATCCATGACTATGTTTAACTCCTTAAAGCTGCCCGAAGGTCCAAGGGACATTCCTGTCGGATGTGACAGAGCCATCTTAAACTGATCTTTCTCCAGATCCATCACAGTCAATAATCTGGTTTGGTCAGCAGGTATATTATGCTCTGCTTGTGCTTCTATATTGGCCTTTATCCTCTGGTTCCTTTCCTCAATCTGTGTGAACACTTGCTTCATGGAAGGAGCCTTCTCCAAATGAAGTTCTTGTCTATTATGAGATGAGGGGCAATCTTGTTCTTCATTGACCTGGAGAGTAAAACCAGGTGAATTGGAGGAATGGTCTTCTGCTAGTTTGGTCCTTTTTTCCTCTCGGGGCTCCTCATCATCGATTTCAATAACATCCTCTCTACCTCTTTTGCTCATTCTTTCCAAAATTGCAGGTGTTTGAATACTGGTCTTTGATGAACTTGACCCTCCTGGATTAGCCAGTTTCTCCAAATCAGGTTTACTTACATGAGTAAATGCAGCATACCCATTCTCGACCCTTTTCTGAGAAATTATTCCATGTGGATCATAGGGCCATTTCTCTCCCAACAACAACTGCGTCCCTTCCAATACTTTTGATACTTCTTCAAAAGCTTGTCTTGTGTTGACAACAAAAGGGCCTACACTCATAGGCAACTTGTACATCAATCCTTTCTTCATGGGCAGAAAATGAACTTGATCTACATTAATAATTTTCCTTATAAATTCCAAGGCAAAAAGTCTCATAGGAACAAAGGTTGGGAGCCTATAGGGCTCAATACTAACTCCATACAGCCTTATCTCAGAGTAATCTTCAAATACAAACCAATCTCCAAATTTACAATTGGGTCCTAACTGTAAGAACTCCTGGGCCTTTGGCAGAAAGCATGGAGGAAGAGTTCCATTCAGAATTTTATAAGAAGTAGACATGAAATGGTCAGCAAATTCAAACAGCCCGGCTTCGTTCTCTTCTTTTCTAACCATATCGGTCCAAAGCAAAACTGACTGCTTATTTTTATTACTATCCATTATATTTAAACCAACACTCATGAACACTTCAACATTTTGATATAAAAATAAGTAGACTACCAATGATGGAAATCTGAAAAACCCTGTTAGAGGGAAGGCGATCAATTGGGAGTTTACTACTTCTTGCCAAAAAGACGGGATGTCTAGCACCACACCTGGTTTCATCATCAGAGTGAGCATTCCCAAGACTGCTTTATCAATTTCGTGATCATCATCTCTTCCCAAAATTTCCGTAATGCAGCTAAGAACTGGCCTATACTGAACATTGAACGCCTCCAAACTGAACTTTCCTGCTTCAAATTGAGTTTTCTCTGGACTTGGTATCAAAAACGACATGCAACGATTAAACTCTTCATTTGAAAGCTCCTCGAAATACTGAGCCAACGAATCTTCGGAGAACTGCAATGGAGACTCATCTTCTGGAAAACATAATTCTTGACGCATTAATTGTGTTGAAACCTGCAGGATATTTTCCCCCTGAGAATTCATAACGAAACACTTGCCAGGGTACATAGACGAAACTAACCAAGAAATGAATTTAGGGAAGAAGTGAGTTTTCGGAACACAAGCGGACAACACACCCGAACTTTTCATAGCAGAGAACACAGGGGACTTGTCAGTGTTCAGGGTTACTTGGTAATGCAATAGGGGGTGGTTGACGGACGACGCGGTATCATGAACATCCTTCTCGCTATCTAGGAGGAGACTGAGACTTGATGAACCAGACAACGATGTTCGCTTGGCCATGGCTGACAGGAATTCGAAAGCAATTCGCGAGGCAATGGGTAATGCAAAGGTGGCGGGACGCGGTTAAACAGGGAAAACAGTCACAAATAAATCAAAATGGGACGGAAGAATCCCTTTTATAGGCTACGGAAACCATAATAAATGCAGGAGTGACGCGGAGAAACAGTTGACAGTGGATGATAGCTGTCTTCCATCTCGGCTGATGACGTCATGCGGGGGGTCTGTGAGTACAGCGGAGAAGTTCGATCCATACCCCCCGTAATTAATCTGAACCGTTGATCACAATATTTCTAAGATCTGACCGGTCAACTGCGGGGGGTCGGGATTTGATAACCGACGGGCTAATTCACCCCCCGCAATAGCATATCCGTAAGCTTCTTTGTATGATTGTGACTTCCGCTCAGGAAGTTGCTCGGGTCTTAACCTTAATATATATATATATATCAACCATGAGTTGATGCCCGCTTCATGTATATAAATAAAAACGGAAATATATGCATTCCTCTCTTTTTTATGCTAAAGTATTAAAGACTTCATACTATAGCATATTTTCGAATTCTTATTTGTTTTTTAATTTTTTCATTTTAAAATTTCAGAATGAAATATAAAAAGGATATGTAGATAATGATCCACAACACATAGAAAGAACCTTGCGAAGACAAGAGAGCACATCACCAGATTTCAGCCTGTCAAAAACCAATGAAAGAAGTCAGAGATTCAACTCATGTCTGAGGCGGGCATCCCCATGCTCAGTGAAATAAAATCATGTCTATAGATCCAAAATGTATACAAGTATAACTAAACTGGAAAGTACATAGTGAATCATTTGAGCACTGCCGGGAAGTACAAGTCAAAAATCAAGTGCAAGTATCACATATAGAATATTGATCAATGATGGTGTAGTAGATATCTGATCACTCAAGTAACTGAACCTCTAGGTTCCAAATCATAAAAGGTGGAAAACATGGTACAATCACGCAACTCGGGGGCCAATATATAAGATGTTGTTGTATTGAAACTGCAACATATAAGGGTGGACGGTGTCACTGGCAGAAGCTGGATGAAATGTCAACAGTGAACCGAAGCATGTTGATGCAAACCTGAGGTCTTCATCGATCACTATGGCACAATTCTACACAATGGGAATGAATGAGCTGAAGTCGACCACGTGAGAAATCGTTTGATTACCGGTCAATAATGTAAACCGTTAACAAATGCGAGACAGCCCACCGATAATGATAATGAGTGTCAAGGTGCCCAAGTACAATCAAAAAAGTGTGAATGAATGATTTGAAGTCGAACACTTATAAGAATCTATCAATCAGGAGGCAATAATGAATCCTCGCTGTTGATAACAAAGAGTGTGAAACTAATGACTGTAAACCCTAAGGTACTGACAAAAAGACTCTAGACCTTATTCCCAGAGAAATGAGTCGGAGTTGATGGGAAAAGATCTGTTGGAAGGAAGGCATTGAGGCATCCCACATCAGTCCAGCATGAGTGTAACCCACAGGCCAAGATTTGGAAGGAATCGAACGAAGTAGAGTGAAGGAACCAACCCAAATTACATTTCCGACATGTACAAGATGAAGCTAGCACATGGAAGAAACCCTCTCAACCAACCAATAATGAAAGCTGACAAAGAGGCGAGATATCCACCGATAGCGTCAAATGGAAATAAAGGTACTGCATGAATCCCAAGTGTGATAATGTATGCTGACATCGAACATAAGGAAAACCACTCAGTCAAAGACCCATAATGATGATCAAATGCTGAGCACAAGGACACCTATCAATTATGTAAATAGGGCCAAGGTGCAGCTCTAGGTTTACTCTCAGAGCAATATGTCGTAGTCGATAAGAGACAAACTCGCCAGCAAGAATTCAATGGAGACCTTCTCAAACCAGCACGAGCATAGGACCAAACATCTGATGTGATAATATAAGATACTGAAAAAACTGGGGAGGCCTGAAGAATAAGTCAAGAGACACCGCAGAATGGCCGACTTAGGTTTAACTTCCCTTGAACAATAGCATGACTCATGATGACCATGGCAGCAAATAATGACATTGTATAAGTTTGTTATGTAGGAGGCAAAAACAAACTCTCCATATGATTGGAATAGATAACCAAACGGGGGAGAACTGACTCATGAAACAAGGTTATGGCATCTCCTAGGTCAAAAACTAAAACATCCCAAATGAGGAACAGACAGAGTGGTATGTGCTTTGTTCAAGGGCAACCAACTGATACTGTAACTGCCATCAAAATATGAAGTAACATCCCGTTCCCACTCTTTTTAAACATATTTGATTTTTTTGTCTTTTTCATATAATAAGCTCGAAAAAAAATAAAATAATGCTATGGTATAATGGATAGAACGAGTATCAAGAAACAGATGCACTAGTTCCTGGGATAGGAACAATCCAATGCTCAATGCAAGGTGGCGGAAACTAGTAAGCGATACTCAAAGGAGTGTTCCATCCATGGGTAACAAGGGTGTCAAGTTGCGATAGCTAAGTACTTTACAATGGCTAACTTTATATAGAGAGTCAAGGTCAAAAGATGGCTTAAACATAGAGTCCAAATGAAGCTAGCTAAAGGCCAAGATAAACAAGTAGCCAATATGCAACGCAATAATGCAACTGAAGAACACCAGGGAGCCTCTAGGGTAATAGCGAGAAAAATGATAATGAAGAAGAAGAAGAATGGAGCTTCAAATATAAGTCATGGCGGGACTAAAGAGGACTCCCGAGCCTACATAAAGTGCAGCATGGGCAACAAGTGCTAGCAAGGAACTAACTAGGAAGCCAATGTAAAGGAAGGCTCTACCACCAAGTCATGATTAAATATTCAGTGAGTGAAATGGGTTGAATACTCATGACATGATGGGATCGACCCTATGGCAAGTGATCAGAATGGAGGCTAGAATGAAAAAATGCAATGAAAATTGGATAACCTAACATATATGCCAGTAGAGATCATATACCTTCCATGACAAGTCAGTGGTCATGGTTTCGAAAACTGGAAAAAATCTTGAAGTCAACAAAAAGTACTTGAAAATACACCCATTCCAACACTTCCAAGCAACCGGGTTATGCAGCTTAATACAGATGTGAAAATGAAGCATAATGAAATTTTTCAAAAAAAAATTAATTTTTGGGCATAAATACACATTTTGCCTCACATTTGGTTCATTGTCACTTTGTTGAATTGGAGAAAAGAGCTCTGGTGAAAAACCTCTTTCCTCAAATCAGGAGCAAACAGCCATCAAACTTCATCGGATTAGTCAGGTAAGCCTTAAATTCATCTTTGTGATTAATTTCATCCATTTATAGATTAAAAATTTTTATTTTTCACCGTTGAAATGATTTGTTTTGATTTATCATTCTGCGCATACGTGGGTTCATGTGGACGAACCCGCGTATGATACACTACTTTCCAAAAGGGAAGTCGCGTATACGCAGAACATGATTGCAAAAAATGAATTTAATGATGAAATTAATGATTTTTTGTAGGATGACTATATCTTGGAGAGAACGTGAGCACAGTTCCATTGATCAAGAGGTCATGGGAGACCAAAATTCGCTCAATATCCTTCAAAATTGCGGTTTACTCAAATTCTTCAAAATGCCAAATATGAAAAGTAACGTCTGGTTACTTGAAATGCTAGTAAATCATTGTGAACCGGAGGAGGATTGTTTCATGATTGATCAAATCCCTATACCCATAGAGGTGGAAGACATTTATTTTATTACTAGACTCTCCCGAAGAGGAGATCCGGTAGATTTACATGGAAAGCCTGTGGGAGGGCTTACAGTGGAAGACTATGTCCATGTCTATTGTGTAGAGGGGTCTAAAAAAGTAGGGACTCAAATTGAGATCAAAGATTTATCAGAGCTGCATATGAAAATTCTCCTCTTTACCATTGGCAGGGTGGCAGGATCTGCTTCCTTGCACCAGGCATTGAGGACACAAATGAGTATAGCTATGGAATGTTTAGTGCATCTCATTGATTGGTGTACAGCTCTTCTGACCAACATGAAAAAACAACTGACCTCCATCCGAAAAGCTAAAACGAATCATTTCGGGTATGGAACCATCTTGATGACATTCTTCTTTGAGAAGATTCCTGGGCTTCGACCCAAAGTGATCTCGTCCATCAGCAGCCCTAGAGACTCAAGAATAGCCCGATGGGCTGATCTGATGAAGAGACTGCGGGGAAGTGAAGTTCCCCAAACAACATGGGATGATGAGTTCTTCCAATGGTGGGAAGAACAGATTATTGTAGTGGATGAATATCCCTATGCTGGGATGGATTTCCGCGGTGATCCATACTTGGTCCTTCCACCTGGCGTAGCATGGGGTGTTATTGGTAAGACTGTAATATTTGATTGATTTTTTATTTTTATTTTCAATAGATGTGAAAAAATAAAAACAAACATGTTTTTGATTGGATTCCAAATGACTTACAAAATTATATGATCATGACACAGATATGGGACCAATTCGTCCGGAAGGATACCCACAGCACAAACGTCGCAGAGGCGAAGCGGATGCTGAAGACCATGGTAGGAATCTATGCGCCGTTCAGAGAAACTTGGAGAGTTTGACTCGCCAAGTTCGTATGTCTGCATTAGAAGACTTACCAGAGGCTATCCAGAGATGGGTAGTCGGGTTACCGCGAGACTGTGTGTGGTTATTCCGCCATGTGGCTACTGCGATCGTGTTCTATAGGAACACGAATGTTGGACAGGGGTCATAGATTTTGTTGGATGACTGTATTATATTTTTGAGACTAAACATGATCGGGCATAAGCCCTATTTTTGTAGGATAGATGGGTCCAAATTTTTGTATAGTTTTCTGTACATTCTGTTGATATATACATATATACAGTGGTTTATGATGCGATGAAAAAATGTGTGAAAATGTATAATGATTTTGATGATTTGATTTAAAGTATTGAATGAATAATATGTCAGTCAATTGCTTGATTAGCTAATGAATCTGCCATGTGATTGTTAGCTCGAGGAATGTGAATAAATGTTATGAATTGAAATGATCCTTGCAATAAATGTACCCTTAAAAACAATCGAAACAAGAAAGGATTTCGGACCCGATATATATTTTTCAATTGTGACACCACCAATTGGGAGTCCAGGAATACTACTAACAAATCAACACCCGAAGATATTGCTTCTAAAAGTAGATGAATGACCGCAGTGTATTCTGCTACATTATTCGAAGCAGCACCAATGCAAACCCCTCTTGAAACTAACAGTTGACCAAATGGATAATAAATTACCCAAGCCGCAGAAGCTAAGTTCCGGGTGTGTCTACTAGCACCATCGGAAAAACCATAATGACTCATGATATCCAATACAACCTACCAAAGCAGATCAAAACTCATCACCATCACCTCATAGACCGAAAACTCAGATATGTACAAAAACAAAAATCAAAATATATACAAAAATAAAGATTCCAGGATAAGGCCTAGGCATAATACCATTTCAAATAGATCCCATTTTTGGGCTCCGCTAGCTCATTTCCCTCAAAATCAACCAAGTTATAAGCTCCTTTTTTTTGGACCTTTTTAACGATGAAGGGGCCAATGGGCAGGTGGAAGTCATGAAAAAATCCTTGAAGACCATTCTTCAACAGACAATTGATAAAGCTAGATCTAACTGGCACAATATGATTTATCCTATGCTTTGGGCATACCAGATGTCAGTCAAGACTGCAACTATTTTTACTCTGTTTCAACTAGTTTACGGGTTGGAATCAATATTTCCCATTGAGTGTGAGATTCCTTCTCTTAAGTTGGATGTAGAACTTCTTGCTGACACTTCCAGTCTTGAAGAACGCCTCCTTCATCTGGAACATCTTGATGAGCAGTGTTGACATGCTACCACGATGAACGAAGCCCATAAGAAATGAGTCCAAGTTCAGTACAATAAAGCAGTCAAACCTAGGTTTTTCTCCGAAGGCGACCTTGTTCTAGTTAATTCCCAAGAAAAGGATGCCCTGGGGGCAAGTAAATTCAAGTCTATGTGGTATGGCCCCTTCATTGTTAAAAAGGTCCTTAAAAAAGGAGCTTATACCTTGGTTGATTTTGAGGGAAATGAGCTAGCGGAGCCCATAAATGGGCTCTATTTGAAAAGGTATTATGCCTAGGCCTTGGCCTGGCATCTTGCTTTTTGTATATATTTTGATTTTTGTTTTTGTACATATCTGAGTTTTTGGTCTATGAGGTGATGGTGATGATTTTTTATCTACTTTGGCAGGTTGTATTGGATATCATGAGTCATTATGGTTTCGCAGATGGTTCTAGTAGACACACCCAGAACTTAGCTTCTGCGGCTTGGGTACTTTATTATCCATCTGGTCAACTATTAGTTTCAAGAGGGGTTTTCATTAGTGTTGCTTCCAATAACGTAGCAGAATACACTGCAGTCATTTATCTACTTTCAGAAGCAATATCTTCGAGTGTTGATTCTTTGGTAGTATTCTTGGACTCCCAGTTGGTGGTGTCACAATTGAAAAATATATATTAGGTCCAGAATCCTTTCTTGTTTCGATTGTTTTTAAGGGTATGTTTATTGCAAAGATCATTTCAATTCATAACATTTATTCACATTCCTCGAGCTAATAATCACATGGTAGATTCATTAGCTAATCAAGCAATTGACTAGCATATTATTCATTCAATACTTTAAATCAAATCATCAAAATCATCATACATTTTCACACATTTATTTCATCGCATCATAAACCGTTGTATATATGTATATATCATCAGAATGTACACAAAAATATACAAAAATTTGGACCCATCTATCCTACAAAAATAGGGCTTATGCCCAATCATGTTCAGTCTCAAAAATATAATACAGTCATCCAACAAAATCTATGACCCCTGTCCAACATTCATGTTCCTATAGAACACGATCGCAGTAGCCACATGGCGGAATAACCACACACAGTCTCGCGGTAACCCGACTACCCATCTCTGGATAGCCTCTAGTAAGTCTTCTACTACAGACATAGGAACTTGGCGAGTCAAACTCTCCAAGTTTCTCTGAACGGCGCGTATATTCCTACCATGGTCTTCATCATCCGCTTCACCTCTGCGACGTTTGTGCTGTGGGTATCCTTCTGGACGAACTGGTCCCATATCTGTGTCATGATCATATAATTTTGTAAGTCATTTGGAATCCAATCAAAAACATGTTTGTTTTTATTTTTTCACATATATTGAAAAAATCAATCAAATATTGCAGTCTTACCAATAACACCCCATGCTGCGCCAAGTGGAAGGACCAAGTCTGGATCACCACGGAAATCCATCCCAGCATAGGTATAGTCATCCATGACATGGCTCGCTGAAACGTAGCTCCAGCATTTTTAAGGCCGAAAGGCATTTTTTTGTAAGCAAAGGTACCCAAGGAAAATTAAAGGCAGTCTTATGCAGATCCTCAGGACGAATAGTAATTTGATTATATCCAGAAAAACCATCCATGAAGGAGAAAATTGCATTTCCCGCACATTCATCGATAATCTGATCTATGAATGGTGTAGGGTAATTATCTTTCAGAAATGCTTTATTAAGATCTTTTAAATCAATCAAAACGTGAATTTTTCCCTATTTTTTGTCCACCAGGACAAGATTTGAAACCCATTCAGTCAAAGGAACAGGGAAAATGAATCCCACCTTGAGCAGTTTCTCTACCTCAACTTTGATAGCTACAACCTTCCTAGGGTTGATCAGATGAAGATTTTGCCTTACAGGCTTAGCACTCTTGTAGATCTTGATCTCATGCTAGACAATAGATGGATCTATACTAGGCATTTCTTCATAAGACCAAGCGAACACATCCCTAAACTATTTAAAGAGATTGGTGTAAACTTGAATCTCTTCAGGGGAACATTCAGCTCCGATGAATACATTCTCAATAACGTTGGTGTTCATGGAGATGTTCACCGAGATAGTTGGAAAAATCACAACCATGTTCCCTTCAGCAAATACTTATGTTGGTGCTAAAGGGTTCAGGATTGGGTGAACAGGACTAGAAGACTGAGGACTTGGAAAACTTGACTCAACTTCGTTCAAGTCTGGTAGAAAGTAATACCAATGATGCAAATCATCCCACGATCTATCTACACCAGTCATAGCTTCCAGGATGGCCTCTTTAGATGGAATATTGGTATCGAGGCAATCCTGGGTGGAAGAATAACTAAGTTTCCAAGCCGAAGCCACATCGCCACCCAGTTACTCTGGTGAAAGAGAAATGGGAATGGATTCTGCAGAGTCAACAATGGAATTATAAGAAATCTTTGCTGCAGACATCGTAAATTCCATTCCACCCACTTGACCTTCCGCTAATGTGGAAGTAGGGAAAGGTAAGGTCCAAGGATCCTAAAAATAATGAGTTCGAAAGAACTCTCTTCGAATAGGAGCCCTGGAGGATGAAATTGCATTTATATGAACGGAAGGAGGTGGAATATCAAAAGTACCCATCAGAGAAGAATACATTCCAACCCCGAGATTCTCAACAGGCGGCTTGACATTATCCACCAAAGGGATAGTTGAATCAATAGATACATTCTGGTCTACAGGAGAACAATCCAATTGGTCAACTGTGACAATCCTCCCTTCATGAGGGAAACAAACAATATGAAACAAGGAGGATGCAATATAATCCATCTCATAAATCTATTTTTGCCCCAACAGAAGGTTGTAGTCTAATATTGCATCAACTATCTCAACCTCAATATTTATAGTTTTCCCCCCAACACAGATGGGCAAAGCCAGGACAATACCATGCGGCCTGTGAGAATGACCATCAAACGCAATCAGAAGAGTGGCCGATGGAACAGTTGTAGGAGATCCGATTCCTTTCCAGCATGCGAGAGATATCACACACGTGGAAGCACCCTCATCAACAACCATTCGAAATATAGTGAATCTTCGATACGATGATCTAATATGGAAATCCATATGATGTGGGAGTCTCTTCTTAAAATTAGTCATATAAAATGTAATCATAAGAGAGTTTTTCGGATCAACAGCCCCAATAGCAGTAAGAAGAGCACTTCGTTGAGCTGGACAAGACTGGAGCACCTTAAGAGCAGACATAGCACAAGGACTCTGGGCTAGATCTTCTACAATAAAGTAGATCTGAGCAGCCTTGGCATTTGGATTAATTTTCGTTCACTTTGTAGATGCTTCCAGCATCCAAGGCATGGGCTCAACAGTTTGCTTCGGAATGTGAAGTGGTTCAATAGTATTAGAAGTACTCTTAGCTTTTGAAGACTCGGCTATACCATAATCACGAGATCTCGTAGCGATATCTACGTGAGCACTCATCATATATATGTTTGATGGAGTTGCCCCTTCCTGGGTGCCTCCAGAGGAAGACCCAATATTTGATTCGCACCAACAACTAATTGTTTCCCTTGGGGAAAAGGGTTTGTTAACATAGCCTGGGAACTGGAAGATCTCTGTTGATCTAACAAGCGTTGTGCATCCTGAATTTTAGGAAAAAGGTGAGTAAAATGATCTCCAGTACATAACTTGCATGGGGATTTCACTTTCTTTTTATCCTTTTGTCCTTCACCAACATGCTCGTTGGATTTATTTACATCACCCTTCCCATATTTTCCCTTCTTTCTATTATTATTTCGTCCTTTCTTCTTCCCCTCGGATTGTTGATTTCCTTTGGGTTTTGAAGGCTGGATAGCATTTATCGACAAATCTTGAGAAGAGGTTGGTACTGAAGGTACAGCCTGACCTGAAGAAGGAGATTGTATGGACAACTGCTGCAATTGGATAAGCAGGTTAGCTGCACTATTATCGATTGACCCAATAATTCCATCACTATGAGGACTAGGTTTAGTTTTGGACAAATCCAATTTGGAGTGAGGAGCATCAGGCAAGATTTTATTGAGGACTCCAGACTGAGAATAAATCAGTTCTAATTGCTGGGCCCTGAAAATAGCCTGTTCCTCGGAAAATACCCCTGACAAGGATACATCCTTCAAAATATCTGGCTGCAATGATTTCAAAAACCATTCTAGAAGGAATTCGTTCGGAATGTAGGCTTTAATGAGCCGCTTCCTTATCCTCCATTCCTGAATATGATCAGAAATGTGGGTTGCTTTGTCCTGCTTAAAATTAGCCCAAGGGTTCAGTCGCGGCATCATAACGAACAAGCAACTGAAAGTGATTTAGAAACATGGTAGCCAAATCTCCAAAAGTGGCAAAAGTACCCCCAAGTAACTCAATATACCACTTAGCTACATTTCCCGTCAAGGTACGCTGAAATAATCTCAACCTAATCGAATCATTGATCAAGGAGTTTGATGAACACAAAAGATGAAAAGTGGTGATGTGATCTGCCAGATCCTCTCCATTCTTTCCTTCAAATTTTGGAATGTATAAAGGTAGTTTGGTAGGGACTGGAGGCCACCTTGGACTATAGCGGATTGGATCATTAATCAATTTTGACAAATCTGGAAAGTTTAACATTGCCAGAAATGGTAAATGAGGACGAGCCTGAGAATTCCATCCTTGATAGGACAAATTTCCCACATTCTGAAAAGAATACCCTGGATTTGATGAGACACCGGGTTGCCAGAAGGAGTTCATTGAAAAACTTGGGCCATAGGAAAACCCTTTTGACCCAGCATTCGGAGAAGGACCCCCTCCCAACATAGAGTTACTATAAACAAGACTAGTTCCCCCCATTGAAGTAGTGAATGAAGAAGAAACCCCCTGATAAGGGTTCCAAGCATTTGAAAATGGAGAAAAATCTTGATAAGTACTAGATGAAGATAAGGGAATATTCCCTTGGTGACCAGCGAGAAACTGATTCACTGCCCCTACTGCCGTAAATATAGGGTTCCACCCTGTGAAGGTAGTAGAACTTTGACCTCCAGACCATGGATTAAAATTCTGAGTCTGGGAAGTAAAAGGAAAAGATCCTAAGGAAGGATTCGAGTGAGGAATATGTCCACTTCCAACGGGGAACCCTTGAAAAGAAGCTGATCCGCTAGCCATAGAGGAGATGGGTGCGGATGCAGTTGCAGCAGTAGAAAAGGAAAATGGAGGAATTCCATTAACGGACATTCCAAGACAAAAGGGACCAGATTGAGAAGCTTGTGCTTGGGTATATCCGGAACCAAACACAACAGTACTAGAAGCAATCAAAGATATAGCAATAGTGCCTCCTCCCTCAACTTTAGGAGGAGTCTGAATACCTGCAGCACTCATAGCTGAAGTTGTGTTCCCAGTCGTGGCCATCGAAAGGTAAGAATGTGATGGATAAGGACTCTTGGGTCTCTCAGACTCAGGTCCGATGTACTCAATTATAAATGAAGAATTAGAAGAAAGAGGAGACGGAAGCGATTCAGGAGATTGAGGTACTTCCTCTACTTCTACTTCTACTTCTAGAAATAAAACTCTCAAGGTGGGTGGAGTACTCCTCTCAGTACTGACACCAACACCAAGACCAGCTGCAGAAACTTCAAGTCCTAACGGAGGATCTCTCTCCGTTTTGTCATATAACACCAGGTGATAACCGCTTTTTGAATTTCTCCTATGCCTTCTTGAAAAAGGCTCGGCACTTGCGGGAGACAACCCACGAAGCCGTCTCGATCGACGAATCAATCGTTCAACCACTTTAAAATATTGATTAGACTCAAAAAAGTATAAAGCTAAGCAAGCTAGGAGAAAAGATCACTCACTACAAAGTTCTTAAGATACAGCCAAGCAAACGGCCTTCAAGTATTTATGCTCCGAGTGATTAGGACCGGACACCAAAATACAGGAAAGCGAAAAATAGGACCTCCCGAAAGAAGTCTAATGTAATTACGACCTAGATCCACTAGCGAAGGTAACAGAGGCAGTTACGCTAACCTCCTAACAACAGCCTTTGCCAGTGCAAGTACCCAAGCTTCACAAGGGCACCCTCCAGAAGTACTATTGGAAGTGATACAAGGTTTTCCTCAGGCACCACAGGTATTCCCCCCCGCAGTCACCTGTGTGATACCTAGGATGGGCAACAAAGGACACCAATCCGTATCAGCAGTCGGGCGGAACGATCTTAGGTCAAGATTCAGCAAATCAGAGAGGGGGTATCTCTCTTCTCTACCTGCACTTTCCCTCATGCTTGACTCTCTGGAGGAGAGCTTTCTCAGTCCACCTAATGGTGTTGGATTTCGCTCATTAATAAACTTCTATGTTTCAAAATCTGAGTGGACTTGGAGAGTTAACTCTCCACTCACCTAATCCAAGGCCCTACAACCTAGCTAGTTGATGTATGACACTTAAAACAAAAATTGCTAGTTGTTTTTAATTTATATTGCTTATTTTAATTGGTTGTTATTTTATGTCAAGGGAATATGGAAATGAAACCAATGATGTTTGTATGACGCAACAAGAAACCAATGAAAACCAAACTATATGCAAATGCACTGATTTCCTTTCGATGAAGAGTGATTTCTACACAAGTTCTACAAGACTATATATTTTACTTTTCTTTTCAGATAACCAGACCTCACACATAGAAAACTATGAAAAAGACTAAAATGATTATGTGAACCTAATTCAAATTACTAATGGCATGCAAATTCTAAGATGCAAGACCTAAGAAAGTAGAAAGAAATCTCTAATGATACCAAGGTTCAATCACTTTTTGGCAGCCCACCAGTCTAATTCCAAATCAAAACCTCAAGGTATAAAAACGCCAAAAATCAGACTTAATATAATAGAATGAAATCAAAATAATACTCCCTTCCTAATCAAGTTAAGAACCGAAGAATAAAGACTTCAACAAGGCTTCAAAAAAGATGAAAAGAAACCATAAATCAAAACAGAAGAAATGGGAAACAAAAAAAAAAATTTGGCTTTTGAGTTTTATGAAGAAAAGAGACTTCAAAAAAACTAAGAAACTATCAAACTACTGATCCAAACCAACTTCAAATTTCAATCAAAAATTCAACAATATGCTCTAAGCCAACTATGCTACTCTCATAACAGGACTTGTACGAGCAAGAGGAAGACAAGAAACTCAAAAAATAAACTCAGTACAATAGCATAAACTTGCGGCAAACTCAAACTTCAAAGAATCAAGAGAGACTCTTCGAAAATTGCAACAAGACCTAGTCAATGAAATCAAGAAATCCAAACGCAAAAAGAGGCAAAAATTAAGATGCCAAGCAACTCATAAAGTTAGGAAAGAGCCAATGAGCAAAATCTCTCTGTCCCGAATACTCAAAACAGCCAAGAAACTTCAGAGAAAGACCTTGGTGCTCAAGCCAGAATTACCAGCACAATAAACGAAGATTTCACCAAATGATCTGGTCTTCAAACAACCAAGAGAGAAACAAGTATTAAACCACTTTAAACACAGTCCAGAGACTTCAAAGATATCACAGGGACAAGACTCCACAGGCAGACAAGACCAAACAATCTTAAAACCAAAAATTTCAAAATTTACCCAAACATACGCGCTTTAGTAGTTTTACAACTAGCATGCATACGCGACTGTTGCAAAGGAAACTCGCGTATACGCGGCTTCCTTTACACAAACTTGCATATATATGCGACTATGTAGAGGAAAAACCATGTATGAAAAGGTAAATAAAAATAAATAAATAAAGGTCAAGCCTGATCAAGAGACCAGGTCTTCAGTATGACTGGAAAAAGATTTACTTAACTGAAAAAATGATTAAAACTGTTGAAAACCTTCAAGACGGATGAAACAACCCAAAGGGAAATCACAAAAGTGTGATCCCTAGTGGAGTCGCCATTTCTATTTTGGGAAATAACTCCCTAAAGGTTTTTTGGTCGGAAACCTTCACAAATCAGGGGCATACCATTCAAGAAGGACTCACTTAACCTATATTTTATGCTAAAAACTATATTTAATCAATTGCGGAACTTACCCGAAAGTCCTACGTTTGTTGTAGATCCCGCAGGGTTCAAACCCCCAACAACTCCTCGTGCTTCGTAACCTGGAAAACAAGAAATAACGAGCACGAAACACTAGTTTTACAGCATATATTGTTCCTATATGTCAGTATAATCCATGTATAATATCATATGAGAAATACAGAATGTTTAACTAACAATATTTACACATATATAGACACGTGAATATTCAGGAACAAGACGGTACTTCTTATTTTAAATGGCATGTACAAGAATAGAAAGTGGAGAGATCACCTGAATCCTTCCACAGCCTTCAAGTAGACCGTCCTCTAGATCCGTCCAACCCTCACCTCGCTAGGATTCTTCCAAGATGTGTGCACACGAGATGTCATATAAGATGATGATCATCTTCAAGGAAACAAGGGTTTCTTGAATATACTTGGGAAGTGCAGGAGGCACGGGAACATCAGACTTGAATAGGGATTCAACAGAGTATAATATCTATAATTTTCTCTCTCCCTTAGGCCATACAGATGAGGGGCTTTTATACTCCCTCAAAGTAGTTTCAGCAGTTGGAAACAGTTGGGCCACGGGCTGGGGTGGTTGAATTACAGGAATAACCATCACCGTGCCACGAAAATAAGGAATTTATATATTTTTTAATGATTTAAATGGCATACGTGGAAAAGTATGAACAAACTCGCGTATATACGCGGAAAAGCCTAGGCATAATCGCGTATGGGAATTTTAACACTGTTTTTATGAATTTGTTCAAGTCTGGAAGGAAAGGGTGCATAGGGCCAAAGAAACAATCATTATTCACATGAGGGTGAAAAATGATGCTATAACAGTCTCACCCAGGAAAAATACCTCTATTTGCAGCTCTATCACGCCAACAAGAAAGAGGAGGATAAATGGTGCATCAAGTCAAGCTCCATGTAGGTGATAAAAACACTGCTTTTTTTCATAAGCAGGCCACTGTCATAAAAGCAAAAAACAACATTTCTTCTATTGTTGATGCTGTTGGTCACCTTCAAGCAGATCAAGAAGTAATTAAAAGAGCTACCTCCACGCACTTCAAAGAACTTCTAACAAAGACAAAATCCCCTGAAGACTACTCTGATCTTCTCCAGCACCTTCCTATCATTATCACTAAAGAGATAAACAGTGCTCTCAACAGAGAAATTGAAGAATAAGAGGTCAAAAGCGCAATCTGGGCCTTGCATCCGGGCAAAGCTCCAAGGCCAGATGGATTTTCTATCATCTTTTACTTATTGGGATCTAATTAAAAGGACCTTGTGAAAATGATAAAATGAACACAGCACAAGAAAAAAATTGGGGGTTACACCAATTATACATTCCTTACCCTTATCCCCAAAGAAAACCGCCCTTCCTCCTTCTCTAGATTCAGGCCCATTTCTCTTTGAAACTCCTCTTATAAGCTCATCACTAAAATTCTTTCCATGCTCCTCAAGCCTCACCTTCATAGTCTCATCTCGGAAAACCAAGGCGGCTTCATATCCCAAAGGCAAATTACCAACTCCATCCTCCTTGTCCAAGAAGCCATTCATTCCAGCATCTCTCGCAAAGAAAAACGATTCATTCTAAATTTGGATCTTTCCAATGCCTTTGACTAAGTTAGACATTATTTCATCCTTGCTATCCTTCAAAAAATGGGGTTTGATCCAAATTTTCTTGATCTAATTAACTCTTACATCTCTAGACCTTTGATATCTCCTCTCATCAATGGCAGACCAACCTCCTTCTTTCAATCCTCTCAAGGGTTAAGGCAAGGATGTCCTCTCTCCTCCTATCTCTTCATCCTCATGGAAAAATCCTTCAACAAGGCCTTAGATCATATGAGACGTGTGGGTCTCATCACAGGCATTAAGTTCGGCAACGGAGTTAAAAATATGAACCACTCTCAATTTGCAAAATATTCTCTACTGATGGGAGGAGCCTCCAACATCATTTCTCAGTGTTTTAAAACTGTCTTGGATAAATTCATGCTTTACTCCCGAGGTATGATCAATCACCAAAAAAGTTGTATTTATGGATGGAATGCATCTAGCCAAACCATACACAGCATTTCTAACATGTTTGGTGTTCCTTGTAAACTAAATTGGGGGCACTTCACTTATTTGGGTATTCCTGTGAGTGTTGGCCCTATGAAGGCTAAGGTGTGGAATGTCACCATTGACAAAATGAAGAGAAAATTCCAACAATGGGGCTCATCGTGGCTCAACCCAGCAGGACACCTCATCCTCCTCAAATCTGGACTCTCATCCCCACCATTGTATCACTTCACCCTCCTAAAAGCCCCCGCTATCATCCACCACAAAATTGAAGCCATCATCAATAAATTTCTATGGCAAGCTGGAAAGAATGATAAAAGGAAATATAACTTAGTCAAATGTGTTAGAAAATTAAATATTACAGAACAATGAAACACATAAAATATGCGGAAAACACAAGCTCACAAAACACATAAAACTAGAGAGACACAAATATACGTGGTTCACCCATTTTGGGCTATGTCCACCCTGAACAACCAGTCCTTCCTTTCTATTATGAAGCAAAATGAAGAGACACAACCTACAGCAGATCTGTTGTAATATCCTCTGTTCTCTCTCACAGTATCCCTCTCTGTTTCTCGCTCCGAGAATACACATACAATCCATAGCTGCAATACAATACCCTCATAAAAGCGAGGGGTTGCCTTCTAGGGAAAAAAACCCTAAACTAAACATAACTTTTACCGTCAGATCATCTGCCTAATGAACAGCCCAGATTGACTAGAAATTACTATACTTTTACAAGGAAATTTTGCATCTGTTTTTAGCTTCGGGGACGCTGCCCCTGAATCCCCCTGCTAGGGGGGGGCTCCATGAAGTCACAGCCACCCCCCCTGGACCCCCCAGGTAGTATTTAACTACGGGCGGCGTTGCCGCCCCCATTAAGGTACAGGGGTCCAATGTTGTGATACAAAATAAACAAGATAATTAGGCTCCACACCCAACAATCTCCCACTTGGAGACTGATTGTAGCAACTCCACTGCTGCTTCATTTGTTGGACAATGACTCCTCTTTGGACCTGGTTGTTTCTCATCTTCATCGTCATCCTTGAAGACCAATTGAAACTAAGCATATTCTCAGTTTCTCCCTGGTTACAACTTTTGTTAGCATATCTGCAGGATTCTGGCTAGTGTGTATCTTTTCCAGCTTCAACTATCCATCTTCCAATACTGACCGTATGAAATGATACTTGAGTTGTATGTGTTTAGTCCTGGAATGAAATGCTGAGTTCTTTGCAAGATGAATGGAACTTTGGCTATCACTGTATAACGTGCCCATATCATGCTTCTTACCCAATTCATCCATAAATCTTTGTAACCAAATCATTTCTTTACTAGCCTCTGTAGCAGCAACATACTCTGCTTCTGTTGTTGAAAGTGCAACAACACTTTGGATTTTTGAAACCCAACTGACAGTTGTTCCACCTACGGTAAATACATATCCTGTAGTGCTCCTCCTGTTATCTCTGTCACCTGCCATATCTGCATCAACATATCCCTGTAGAGCAATGTTTGAACCACCAAAGCATAATGCTTGATTTGTGGTACCTCTCAAATATCTGAGAATCCATTTTACTGCCATCCAATGTTTTTTTCCTGGATTTTTCATGTACCTGCTTACAAATCCCACTGTATGTGCAATATCAGGCCTTGTACAGACCATTGCATACATTAAGCTCCCAACTGCTGATGCATATGGAACTTTAGACATATATTCCATTTCCTCTTGGGTCTTGGGGCACATATCCTTACTAAGTTTGAAATGGCTAGCAAAAGTTTTACTAACTAGTTTTGCATTCTACATATTAAATATTTTCAACACCTTTTGTATGTATTCATTCTGAGACAATGTTAATTTGTGATTTTTCCTGTCTCTAGTTATTCTCGTACCAAGGATTTGTTTTGCAGCTCCCAAATCCTTCATTGCAAATGAATTTTCCAATTTTCTTTTGAGCACATTTATTTCCTGCATGTTATACCCTACAACAAGCATGTCATCTACATACAATAACAATATAATATAGCTACCATCATTTTGCCTTTTCAGATAAACACAATAATCAGAGTGACATCTAGTATAACCTTGTTCAGACATAAACTTGTCAAATTTTAGATACCACTACCTTGGAGCCTGTTTTAAGCCATAAAAGCTCTTATTTAACTTGCACGCTAATTTTTCTTTCCCTTTGACCTGATATCCTTCTGGCTACTCCATATAGATCTCTTCCTCCAAATCTCCATGGAGAAATGATGTCTTTACATCTAACTATTCAAGATGTAAATCTTCCACTGCTACAAGACTTAAAATAGTTCTGATTGAGGTCATCTTAACAACAGGAGAAAATATTTCATCAAAATCAATACCTTTCTTTTGTGCAAACCCCTTCACCACAAGTCTATCTTTGTACCTCTGTTTTCCTCCATCTTCTTCCTTCAGCCTGTAAACCCATTTATTTTGTAATGTTGTTTTACCTGCAGGCAACCTGACTAATTCCCAAGTCTGTTTATGCATTAAGGATTCCATCTCTTCTTCCATGGATAGCTCCCACTTCTTCCTGCTTTCAACCTGCATTTCTTCTTCATAACATTCAGGTTCACCAGAATCAGTCAACAACAAATAATATAATGAAGGAGAGTATCATTCAGGGGGTCTACTTATCCTAGTAGATATTCTAAAACCACTTTTAGGTGTTTGAGGTTTCTGTTGTTGTGGTGGTGGTTGCTGTTGTTGTGGCTGTTGATTATTATTATTTTCAGGTACCTTTACCTTTTCTGTGATCTCATCAGGAACTGTGTATTATTTTATTTTATTTTCCTGTTTCTTTTCCTACAACTAATTCTTATAGAATACCTTTTCATTGAATATTACATCTCTGCTCCTAATGATTTTGTGATTTTCATAATCATATAAGCGATAACCAAAATCATTAACACCATATCCAATAAAGGTACATTTCTTTGATTTTTCCTCAAGCTTTGTTCTATTTTCTCTATTAATATGGACAAAGGCCTCACAACCAAAAGGCTTTAAAAAAGAGTAGTTTACCTTTTTACCTGTCCATGCTTCCTCTGGAATACCACCATCCAAGGAACTTGAAGGCCCTCTGTTTATTAGATAAACAGCAGTATCTACAGCATCTGCCCAAAATTGTAAAGGCAATCCTGCATACAATCTCATGCACCTTGCACGCTCCATGATTGTTCTGTTCATCCTTTCTGACACACCATTTTCTTGTGGTGTTCTTGGAACTGTCTTCTCTCTACGAATTCCATGCTCTGAACAATACCTATCAAACTCGTTGCTGCAATACTCACCTCCATTTTCTGATCTGAGACACTTCAACTTCTTTCCTGTCTCAATCTCAACCAAAGCTTTCCATTTCTTGAAAGTATCAAATACATAAGATTTATTCTGAATACAATAAATCCATGTTTTTCTAGTTGCATCATCAATAAAAGTAACATAATAACGAGAGCCACCGAGAGATGATACCTGAGCAGGTCCCCATACATCTGTATGCACAAGCTCCAATTTTTTTCTCTTCTTTTCTTTCCCAACTCTGAGAAATCTGACTCTCTTCTGTTTTCCATAAATGCAATTCTCACAGAAATCCAAATCAACATTCTTCAAACCTGGCAACAAATTTCTTGAGTGAAGAATCTTCATCCCTTCTCACTCATGTGTCCGAGCCTATGATTCCATAATGCTGCAACTTCTCCTTTGGAAGTCATTTCATTAATAAGTTACAGAAAATACATTACATAATACAATGTTTAATACTTACTGCTTCCTTTGTACTATTACTTTAGGACTCCTTGGGCCTTCAAGTTTATCAATGAAAGTTTGTACACATTACCTTAACAGCCTTACTGCCTTCTCATGAAATCAGTTGTTCTTTGTAGATCAGAACATTATGCATACCTCTTTAGAAGCCATTTATTTTCATTTCTGTTTATTGTTTTAGGAACTTCACTTCCCATTCCGTTTTACAGGATATGCTCTAAAACAACTGTAAAATCTCACTGAACATGATCATAAAATATTTCTTATCTAAAGTGTTTGGCATAGAATAAGCCCTGAATCTAACCAATATTGATAACATTTGAAAAATAAATATCTTGTAACACATCACCTGTCACATTTGCTTCATGATTGTTTTCTTGTTGTGTGTCTCCTTCTTTTCCCTTCCAAGATCTACAGTCTTTCTTTAGGTGTCCTTTCTTTCTACATTTCCAGCACACTATCCCTGATCTGGACTTGGATCTGCCTTTCCTTGATTTACTACAATATCCTGAGCTCTTTCCTCTTTCCATTCTTCTTCCCCTAGACTTTGCACTCAAAGCATTACTCGATGTCTCACCAGAGCTTTTCCATCGCATTTCCTCGCTAAGGATAGCACTGACAACATCATCAAACTTTAAAGTACTAGATCCAGAGACAGAGTTACTAATGGCCATAACTAAACCATTCTAGCTTTTTGGAAATGAGAACAGAAATAATAGAGTTCTAAATTCATCATCAAATTTTACCCCTACATAACTTAACTGACTAGTAACTGTATTAAAATCATTTAAATGGTCTGCAACAAATCCACCTTCCAACATATTCATATTAAATAAACGTTTCATAAGAAATACCTTGTTTGAGGCCGAGGGTTTTTCATATAGTTTCGCCAACGTCTTAATCAAACCCTCTGTTTTTGTTTCCTTAGAAATATTGAAGGCGAATGATGTCGCGAGGCACAACTGTACTATTCCAAGTGCCTTTCTATCGAGAATCTCCCATTTTGAGTCTGTCATAGCTGTTGGCTTCTTTGTTTTTCTGCTCAATGGTAGGTACAGATATTTCTGATACAGATAATCTTCCATCTGCATCTTACACAGCGGGAAGTTTTGGCTGTTAAATTTCTCGACACTAAATTTACCATCTTTTGCCATTGCTCCCACTCGAACCAGGAAACCCTTCTTTCCTGTGAGTTTATCAGCCAAATAGACCTTCGGCTCTGATACCAGTTGTTAGAAAATTAAATATTACAGAGCAATGAAACACATAAAATACGTGGAAAACACAAGCACACAAAACACATAAAACCAGAGAGACACATATATACATGGTTCACCCAGTTTGGGCTACGTCCACCCCGAATAGCCAGTCCTTCCTTTCTATTATCTAGCAAAATGAAGAGACACAACCTACAACAGATCCGTTGTAATATCCTCTGTTCTCTCTCACAGTATCCCTCTCTGTTTCTCGCTCCGAGAATACACATACAATCCACAACCACAATACAATACCCTCATAAAAGCGAAGGGTTGCCTTCTAGGGAAAAAAACCCTAAACTAAACATAAATTTTACCGTTAGATCATCTTCCTAATGAACGGCCCAGATTGACTAGAAATTACTATACTTTTACAAGGCAATTTTACATCTATTTTTATCTTCGGGGGCGCTACTCCCGAAACCCCCCACCAGGAGGGGGCTCCATGAAGTCGCAGCCGCCCCCCCTGGACCCCCCAGGAAGCATTTAATTACGGGCGGCATTGCCACCCCCATTAAGGTACAGGGTTCCAATGCTGTGATACAAAATAAACAATATAATCAAGCTCCACACCCAACAAAATGGAGGCATGTAATTCAAGATCAGGAGCATGGAGGAATTGGAGTCTGCTCTCCCAAGCTCCTGAACACAGCCTTTGGAGGGAATATTTTCTGAAGGCTCATCAATGGGAATCAAGCATGGTGGAAAAATGTCATGGAAGTCAAGTATCTCAACACCACCTGGAAACATCTCTTTGACCAAGAAATACCTAATAGGTCGTGCTCCAAAATCTGGGCTCTTTGTAAAAAAGCCATTCCCTTCCTAGCACAAAATATTTCCAAAGTTCCCATAGGAGGTAACACCATCAATGTTTGGAAAGATTGAATTATGGGACAGATTCCCATCGTTGACAAACCTAGCACTCAGCACATACTCTCTTTCTTTAGCAACATGGGTCTTCAGCTATTAAGCCAGTTCTCCAAATGGGATGCCCAAACACAAATCTGGACTGGTTGGCACTTCCCAAAAGTTCCAACCCATCTAGAAGCTGACCTTGGAAATCTTCAATCTCATCTTTATGGCTCGGCTCCTTTAAAAAAAGATATTGTTGATGGATTTCGATGGGACCCCTCCAATTCAGCATACACCATCAAAGCAGTTTATCAACATCTTCGCAACAAATATTATCCTACGCCTATATGTTCTAATTGGAAGGATGTTTGGAAATCGGAAGCACTCCCCAAGATCAAGTTTTTCATATGGACTCTTCTGAAAGAAAAAATTTTAACTTCTGAAAACCTTAAGAAAAGAGGTGTACTCAGCCCATCAAGATGCCCAAACTGTCAAACCGCAGAAGAGACTACCCAACATCTCTTCATTGGGTGTCCCTTTGCATCCTGTTGTTGGAATGAGCTCACCCCTTTCTTTCAACCCTATTGGGCACATCATAGCTCCATTGCTGAAGTCCTCCGCTCTTGGAAAAGCAGCTACCTCTTGGGTAAAAAGAAGAACAAAGTTTCAAAGAGATTTTGGGACACCCTCCCCTATGTGGCTCTATGGAACATTTGGCTCACACGGAATAGAAAGATCTTCAGGGACAAAGATCCTTCCTTCAGGAAAGTCTATAGAAAATCTTGAAGTCTCACGCTTGAAACAATATCTGCTAAGTGAAACAACAAAATTGACTTCAGGGATCTTTATGCATGTTGGTGTCCAGATATGAACAAGATTCAATCCTTTTTCCACATAAATTATCAACCCGAGGGCGTTATTTATTTCAAGACTAACGGCAAATTATATGCAGATACAAGCACATGGTCTGTTGTGAATTACAGTTTAATCTATAACACAAATACCATTGTAACAGCAATAAATAACCCGCAAAAATAAAAAAAGCATCCACAGTAATTAACGTGACTATAACAGCAATTAAAGAATCACACAAAACACAGTACTGAAAGAAAAGAAAGAAGAACGCAGCACCTGATCACAAGAGTGGGCCCAACTCTTGTATCAGGGTTGCAGAAACTCAAGGATTACAGGAGAAATAGTGAGCTATTGTGTATTCAATTAATAATAGGAAGATTAATTACAAGATTTGTATATGTGTAAGGGTCTCCCGATTCGTAGCCCGTAGGCTTCTTTATACCATAGTCCTGAGATCCCCAATTTCTCCCAACAACTCCATTGTTACAAAAATACATATTGTTATAATGGCAACAGTATTTCCCAGCAAGAAACCGTAAGAAAGCCAAAGATGACGTTGATACATCCATGGTTGTTACGCTGTAGCAGCAAATAAGGGAGGTGCTGAAAAATGATGGGCCGTGCCCTGTCTTGCGGCTGTGATGCACCTGTTGTAGCCAAATCTGAAGAAATATAGGATTTAATACGTAAAAAGGTAAAACCTCCATGACAAGTACATCATGAATCAAATATCCCATAAAATATAAGAAGAAGGGTTTTACCTCATGATTTTTAGATGAATAATGGCACAAAGAGATAGAAAGGTAGGGTAAAAATGAGAGAAGAAAGTATACAAATCCAGTGCCCAACATCTCCCCCCAACTAATATATTTGCATGTCCTCATGCATCTCATCATCTCCTCAGGTCCGGATTGGACTGACTGCGATTGGCATGAAGCTCTGTGAGTTCATATTCTACCACCATCTCTATTCCTAGTGGCTTATATCCTTCTGTCAAAACAACGTCTTTCCACTAGTCAGGTTCAACGTTATAAGAAGGAGTATATTGTTTAGCTGGCAGCCATAAAAGGGGAAATCGAAATCTCAATCCCATCCATCTAACCCCATAGGTATGAATACATGCCACATAACGCAGCATTCTTTCCAAGGCACATGCAAAGTTAGGTGCCCCAAATGGTTCTCTTCCCCTAACGGTTGAAGAAGACAACATCCATCTTTTCTAACAGCTGTCCAGGGCTTCCTAGAAAAATGTTGTAATTTGGCCGACACACAGGTCAGCACACCGCTTCTGAGTTGCCATCATGTGTTCCTTTTAGCCCTCAATCTGTAGAAAGGTATAATGTTTATTGTAAATATTTTCGAACTGACCATGCTCTCTTCTTACCATTAATGGCTTTCCGGCTTGATTTTCTTCAAATGTATCCCAGGCCTTTCTCCATTTAATCTGATTGATGGTATAGGAGGTGAAATCCCTTAAATGGATGTCCCCCACGAATGGAACAGGGTTAAAGTACTGATCATGATTTAAATAATACCCATGCATGTAGAGCTCAGACATTAAATGTTGTCTTATAACATCATGAATTTTTAAAATATGGAGAAATCGAATGGGGTCCTCAATTTTGTACCAAATCTCTTTATATATACTTTCAATACAAAAGAAAATAAATTGTTCATTAAGGAATAAGGAATAGCTGTGTGCAGGAGGTCTGCAGGCCATTACCTGTTGTGTTAGGGAGAACATCTTCTCCTTATCTGTCTTTAGCAACTGAACTTGTTCTTCCAACTCTTCTATCCTAGCCTTCTGTTTGGCCTGCTTCAGCTGAGCCTTGTATAATTGATCTATAGCCTCTTTTTCCCCAGGAATCACCTTCGTTTTCACAGTTAGTACCAATACTTGAGGTCCAACATCAATTCCTCGGGTTGAATCCTCCTGTTCCGATTGAATTGGGGGTGGTTCTTGTGTAGCACCCCCAACTGTATCAACATCCATTTTAATCGGAGCAGGTGATGCTATTTCTTGCAAAACATCATCACTTTCCATTTCACTATCCACAATTCCATCCCTTTGTTCTTCATTGGCAAAGGTTGCCAACTGTATCACAATATCAATTTCCTGCATAATGTCCATAATCCCTTCCTCTGTGGGTTCCTCAAGAGAAGTTGTTTCTTGTGTGGCAGCCTCGTCTGTGCTGCTAATCAGCTCTTCCATTCTTATTTACTCTTCTGTGGCTTTTTCCAGTGAGGCCGGTTCTTGTGTGACAGCCTCGTCTTCGTTGCCGATTGCTTCCTCCATACTCATTTCTTCAGGTTCCTCTTGATCAATCATCATCTCATCTTCCTAAAGTTCTTCCTGATCAATCTCTATTTCCATTTCCTCAGGTTCCTCTTGAATGATTTCCTCTGAAGGTTCTTCTTCCACCTGACTAGCCAGAGAGGCTGGCTCTTCTTCTCTAGCAGCGACCATAGCTGCTACTGCTTCTTCTGAAGATCCGCAGAGTTCCACCCAAGAAACCCACAGCCTTCCTATTGCATGCATGACCAATAATCACACCAGTCCATGGTTATAAAGTACTGCCATCATCCAGCGGGAGCGTCGAGCAGCCTGTGCCATATGCTATAGTTGTTTTAATAGAAAGAATGGCATGTTTAGGGCATGCTCCTGATTCTGTGGAAATCAGAGGTGTATTAGAATTTTAAAGTGGTAGTTGAACAAAGTTGTGGCTCAACTCTCACAGGTAATGTATTTAATTACGAAACTTGCAACTTTGTTCCAAGGATACGGTACAGTTCTGTGCTTGTATCCCCTGCCCAATTAAACTACACTCTCTCCTTCCTGGAAAAAAAATTCGGGAAACTCCGAGAGAGAAACCTTTAGAGCAAACCATTTCTGCCCCTGCTGTCTCAACCTGCTAACCTCTGCAATTACTTCCTCTGTAACAGGAATTTCTATACCTCTAACCCACGAATGATTATCCTCTAAATTGAGTGTGAATTCCATTGTGATAGCTCCATTGAATCCCTGCAATCTGTCAAAGTAGACATCCCAACCTGCGTCGACAAAAATTTGCCAAACCTATGGATTGCTGCGAACTGAAACTATGTTTTCAGGCTCATGCCGCATAGCCAGCCCACCCATACTATGGAGACTTGTAGCAGCACTTCCTGTAGCAGTAGACTGTTGGGCAAGGTGGTGGGTACTGGATTTGGAGGAATAGCATAGTGAAAATGGATAGGTGGTTACGGTAAATACGATTGGTAATTCTCAAAAACCAAGAAAAAATATAAAGGAGTATGGTAAGTGTGGTAAAATAGGAATAATAATTACTCGTACAAGATAGATGAGACTTTTTGAGAATCCCAATAGGATTAAATGATGTACCACATATTGATGTAATTCGTAAGGTGTACCATGAGCGAGATGTCATTCTTAACTTATGGGGTAATTATTACATCGTCTGCATGATGACTTACTTAAATATTTGACGTCCGCGGCATTAAAATATTCACATGGGATATTTAATTAAATCAGTACGAGTCACGTGGAGGCGTGCCTAACGACCTACCTGGATGATGGGATGGTTAACAGCATCAGTGTAACAGCATCGATGTAACAGCATCGGAGTAACATCATCAGTGTAACAGCATCAAAGTAACAGCATCGGAGTAACAGCATCGGTGTAACAACATCATGAGTAGCAGCACCTAAGTAACAGCATCCGGTGTAATAGCATCAGAGTAACAGCATCGGTGTAACAGCATCAGTGTAACAGCATCATGAGTAGCAGAACCTAAGTAACAACATCCGGTGTAGCAGCATCGAAGTAGCAGCAACCAAGTAACCGCAACATGAGTAGCAACAACTGAGTAACAGCGTCTGGTGTAGCAGCATCGGAGTAGCAGCAACCAAGTAATAACAACATGAGTAGCAGCAACCGAGTAACAGCGTCCGGTGTAGTAGCATCGGAGTAGAAGCAACCAAGTAACAGCAACATGAGTAGCAGCAACCAAGTAGTAGCATCCGGTGTAGCAGCATTGGAGTAGTAGCGACCAAGTAAAAGCAACATGAGTAGCAGCAACCGAGTAACAGCATCTGGTGTAGTAGCATCGGATTAGCAGCAACCAAGTAACAGCAACTTAGTAATAGTAACATGAACATTCCTCGATTTTTACTCCTTAGTCGTAGCTACTGCAAAAAGACAAGAAAATAGAACAAAATTATTTATTATTATTATTATTATTATTATTTATTTTTTTTTTTTTTTTTTTTTTTTCAGGGGTGTAGAGGAAAGATTCTCTACACTGATAACCATCAAACCAGATTTCTCAAAGATTTGTTTAATAAAAGCATCCTTAGAGGCCGGCCGGTGGTATAGTCTCAAGCGATGTCCATTGACTATAAAGGAAGTACGTGTATCGTCAATTGTTACTGGCCTGACTGTTCCATTATCAAATACAACATTCACCTCATAAGGTCCCATCCACCAAGTGCAAAGCTTTCCCTTAAAATCCTTAAAACGAGAGTCATAAAGTAGTGCCCAATCTCCACTTTGAAACACCTTGTTTCTAATAAACTTATCGTGCCATTTCGTTCTCTGCTGCTGAATAGCAGTAGTTAGTTGGACAGCCATTGAACGTATTTCATCAAGTTCATTAAGCTGAGCCATTCGGTGCTTCTTGGTATCTGATAGATCTAAACCAACTTCCAGGGCTATTCTGAGTGTGCTTATTTCAAATTCAATTGGAAACAATGGAGATTTCCCATAAACCAACTCGAATGGTGAAAACTCGGTTGTATTCTGCCATGTTGTTCTGTATGCCCATAGAGCCTCTGGAAGTTTTTGAGCCCAATCCCAATGATGTTATGCCACAGTTTTTGTCAAAATATTTTCTAATGTCTTATTTGTGCTTTCCACTTGTCCATTCGCCTGGGGATGGTATGGAGATGTCACTCTGTGCTTGACCCCATATTTTTGCATAAGCTTTGCTATCTTTTGTGATGTGAATTGTGGTCCTCCATCTAAAAAAACCTCTCTTGGAGTACCATACCGAGCAAAAATTTCTTCAAATAGAAAATCTGAGACTACCTGCTTTGTTTCTTTCGCAACTTCTTTGGTTTCCACCCACTTAGTAACATAATCAGTACAGACCAAGATGTGGACTTTCTGCTGGGAGGGTGGGTTAAAGTGCCCAACGAAGTCAATAGCCTTTTCTTAAAAGGTTCAAGAACTAACTGTTCCTGCAAAGTCATTTCATCCGCTTTACTGGGATGCCCCATACGTTGGCAACTATCACACCTCCTGACATAATTCTGAGCATCACGAAAAATGGAAGGCCAGTAATATCCTATTTGTAGCACCTTATGGCGTGTTCTTTTGTCTACAAAATGCCCTCCACAAGGGCCATCATGGGCATCTTTCAATATTTCATAGATATCATCTTCAAACGCACAACGTCGAATCTGCTTATCTACTCCTGTATGAAAAAGGTACCCTGCCATCAAAGAATATTGGGCACTATGATGAATAATCTTTCGTTGTTCCCTATATGAAAAATGAGGAGGCACTTTCCCTATAGCAAGATAGTTAGCAATATCTGCATACCATGGAGGTTTAGTAGAGACTGCAAAAAGATGTTCATCAGGGAAACTGTCTTCTATTGGTGTGCATTCATCATTGTTATCCATTCTAGATAGGAAATAAGCTACTACAATATCTTTTCCTGACTTATCTACTATTGTAATATCAAATTCTTGAAGCAATAGTAACCATCTCGTAATACGGCCAGGAGTAATGGGTTTATTCATCAAATACCTGATTGTTGCGTGATCAGTATGGACAATAGTAGAACACCCGATGATGTAGTGTCGGAACTTATTCATAGCATAAATGACAGCTAAGAATTATTTTTCTATCATCGTATATTTTAATTCAGCAGGAATTAAATTCTTGCTGACGTAATAAATTGCATACGGTGTTTTATCTACTTGTTGTCCTAAAACAGCCCCTACTGTTGTCTGAGAAGCATCTGTATGTATGTGAAATGGTAATGCCCAATCAAGTCCTCGAAGGATTGGGGCCATGCACACCAGCCCTTTAATTTTCGTGAAAGTTGTCTCGCAATCTTGGGTCCACAAAAATTATGCATCTTTTGTTAGCAATTGAAATAATGGATGTGCCATTTTAGCAAAATTTTCTATAAAATGCCTATAATAACCAGCACAACCAAGAAAGCTACGTACTTGTGTGGGTGTTTTGGGTACCGTAAAATGTAATATTACCTCTACTTTATTTGGATCAACTTGAATTCTAGCGGCTGAGAGAAAATGTCCCAATACTACTCCTTTTTCCCTCATCATATGGCATTTGACTGTACTCAACAATACATGGGTCTGTTTACATATTTTGAGTACCTTATCCAAATTTTCCAATCCCTCCTCAAATGAATTCCCATAGGAGTAAAATCATCCATATAGATTTCAACACTATCATCGACCAAATCAGAAAAAATTCCCAAGATTGCCCTCTGGAAGGTAGCAGGAGCATTACACAGGCCAAATGGAAGGACCCTATATGCAAAGGTTCCCCATGGGAATGTGAAATTTGTCTTATCCTGGTCTTCCAGGGCTATCTGGATCTAGTTATATCCGCTGAAACTGTCTAGGAAGGAAAATAATTTCTTTCTAGCCAAGGTGTCCAAGACTTGGTCAATGAATGGCAAAGGAAAATGGTATTTTTGTGTTGCCTTATTTAATTCCCTGTAATCTACACAGATCCGCCATTTACCATTCTTTTTGGAATGATAAATAGCAAGGATACCCATTGGCTATCTGAGATGGGATAAATGAACCCTACATCCAACAATTTTTGTAATTCTTCTTTAACAATATTTTTGAGAGCAAGATTCATCCTCCGTTGAGGCTGTCTTACAGGGTGGCAATCTTCCTTAATGTAAATATGATGAGTGCATAGGCTAGCAGGGATACCCTTCATGTCGATATAATCCCAGGCAAAAGCTTCCTGATGTTCTTGAAGGACTTTCAAAAGTTGTTTGGTCTGGGATTCAGACAGGTTCAGGTTGCTATTAAGTGTTTTCCCTGGTTCAATCTCGATTGGAGTACTATCATGGAATGGGGTCATAGGAATTTCTTCTATGTCATCTTCTGGTTCAATTTTTTCCCGTGTCTCACAGCTCATATCAGATTCTAGAATATATTGAGTTCGATTGGGAATAGAACTGGAATCATTAATGAAGGCATTAATGGCATCATCTTCAGTCTCTGTTTTAAATCAAAGAGCCTGGCCAATAGTGAGCACTGGTCTAACATCTTCATTTTCAGATTCAGGTTCTTCTACAGGTAGAGGTTTCTAACTGGTTGATGATTTTTCAGATGGGCTTGGCTTCACAAGAGAATAAATCTTAAGGTCCTTCATAACTGTCCCATTTGATATGATCATATGTCCATACCGGCATCCTATGTAGGCATCTGCAGTTGCCAACCAGGGTCTTCCTAGGATCAATGGGTGACCACCTACTAAAGATCGAGTCTGCAATATAAGGAGGTCCACAGGGTAATTCCATGAGTCTACTGAAATGATCACATCCTCTAATTTCCCTACTGGTTTAATTGTGGATCTGTCTACAAGTTCCAGGATAGTAGGGGTTGATTTAATGTTTCCAAGTCCTAGTGTGTTCATTGTTTCAGCAGTGATAATGTTAATGGTTGCTCCCAAATCCACCAGTACAATTTGGATTTCAATCCCACTAATTTGTACTGTTAGAATCGGGTTCCCAATATCTCTGTATTTTACAGGCATGATCTTTCCTAACATGATATTGGATAGTCTGCCCATTACATGCATAGTTAATGGATCCTTACGTTTTCTACCTGGTTTCTTTGAGCAGTATTCTTTCAAGGTCTTTGCATAAATAAGTACATCCCTCATAGCTTGTAAAAGAGGTATTTTAACAAAAATATTCTGTAGTTCCCCTAGAAAATCAAATTCTGCTTGAGGGTTTGGTTTGTTCAAGGTCAATCTTTCAGGATATGGGGGAAATGTTAAATGACCTTGATTAGAAACAACTTGGGAAGGTGTCTAATTTATTATGTTTTAATCTACATTCCTCCTCACTATTCTTTGTTCTAGTTTTGTATCTTCACCGTCAAGTTGTTTTGTGATAATGGGTGAAGTAGGTGCATTTACTCCCTGGCCGGACCGTAGATTTATCTCATTGAGCCCTGTGGTAAAAATGTTGTAGGATATAAGGTTCAGCATATATGTTTGTTGAACCCCTTTGTTATTTGGATTTGGGTTGGGCTAGAGAGGAAGCTGAGGTCTAATGGCTGGGTTTCCTGGGGTCACATTGGAATGCAATTGAAGTTGTTGTTGAGGCATAGGTTGAGGGAACTGTCCAGTGGGAGGGGATCCACGCCAGGTCTGATTCCATGAAAGATTCGGACTGGCTTGGGAACTCATTGCTGCCAAGGGGGATACTGGTATTGAGGCCACATGGATGAAAATGGTGCAGATTGGGGACCCATACTAAAATTATGAAAATACTGGGATGGGTCCTGAAACATACCTGGATTCACCGCCAGTGGTCGAGGTTGCCATGGCTTCTTCTACCCCATGAAATATAGTTGGTCCACTGGGCTTTCCTCGCTTTCTCCTTGGAAAACTTCTTTCAGCCTGGGCAAGGAAGGACATGCACTAGTTGCGTGAGTCTGTTCGCAGATTGCGCAAGCTTCCACCGTGTTCAGCGGGCATTCCTTCAAAGGGTGTTTCTTCCTGCACTGAGGGAAGAATATGGCCATGGTTTTCTCTAGCTCCATCTTCTTCTGTTTTTCCTGTATAGTGTCCATTTGGGTTGATAGTGTACTCAGGATATCGGTCCTCAGATTATCTAACAGATTCCCAATCTCTTCTTTCGTGACCCCTCCACCGGAGGCCTTTAATGACTGAATACCCTGTCCACTTCTTGCAGCCCCCCTTGAACATTTGATACAATAATCACAAATAGTTTTGAAGTTTTCTTTTGAAATATCTCCTTTACCCACTATATTCAGGAGTTGCAGAGAGTCTTCTCTGAGTGCTCTGAGAAGAATGATCTTTAGAATGTCCTTATCCAAGTCACTATGTCCAGACCTTTGCAGTATGTATTTAAATCATTCTACACAGTCCTCCATATTTTCATCTTCCTTCTGTGAAAATTTAAATATTTCCTCCTTGATGTCACAAGACTTACAATAATCTTGGTATTTTTCCAAGAAGGCTTTCTTCATTTCATCCCATGAAGTAATCGTGCTTCCCTCTAAACCCATAAACCATCTCAGGGCTGTCCCCTTTAGGTTAGCAGGGAATATTTTCAATTTCTGAGCATCATTCATATAGTCGTATCCTCGACAAACAATATAAAATTCAAAAAGGAATGTGTCAGGGTCCTCCGAAGAGAGCCCATGAAAACTAGGCAAGGTTGTCAAAGGTATGGGTCTCATTGGTGCATCGCCTGTAACATTTCCTATAGGAAAATTAATGGATCAACTTACAAGTGCCATAAATATCTTACAATACTCACTTGGAATTTCGGTCGGTTTCGTAGCCGATATCTGAAGTGATTCAACCGAAGGTGGTCGCACCGCACTGCCCTGGTCCCTTAGTGACTCAAATTCCTTCAAAAATTTCTTTACCAAATCAAAGTCTCTTAATTCAGCAATGGGAATTCTTACAGTGTTGCCTTGGTCTCTTGGGGACGAAAACCCTTTTTGAGGTTCTCCTTCCTAGTAAGAGTTGCTCAATTCTTCTAATCCCTTACTTGCCACTTCTTCCCCTTCTGCTGTTGATAAGGATTTCTCTTCCACTGGTACCCTATTTATTAAATATTTTGTTGTAGAATGAAAATCTTCTGGTACCGTGGATGGCACTGGTTGTTCCAAAAACTGCCCTTCGGACTTCGTCTAAACCCTAACCCTAGAAGCAACACGGGATGATGCCTCGGATCTACATTTTTCAATCATTTCTTGAATATACATCTTCCTCCCCAAATCCTTCCCTTTATTTTTGGGTCTTCCTCTACCCCTCTTGTTCGAATCTTTGTTCATACAAATTATGGAAAGGGTTCATTAAAGAAAATCAATCAATAGCTCAGGACCCGAAGTAGGACAAATAACTTTCTCCCCAGGATGAGAGAAGAGATTCACAGGAAATAAAACAAAATAACAAAAGAAAAGAAATCAAATTTTAGGACCTAGAGCAGAGTAATAACATACCCTCTCCAGGACGAGAAATTGGGCCCTAAAAAGAAAAACAGGAAAAAAAAAAACAACAGGAAATAAAAATTGTACTACACCCAGGACTTAGGGCAAGGTTTTACAAAACACCTTCCCCAAGACAAGGGTTTAATTTTTTTACAGAAAAAAAAAATGATACAAGAAACAGGAAAGAAAGAAAGCAAAAAGAAAATACAAGGCACTTATGCTCAGGACTTGAAGCTGGGAAATAGACTCCCACCTCAAGACGAGAGATTGACTCTGAGATCTACTACAAATATTGTTCTTGCACCTATTAGCCTTCCCCGGAAACAGCACCAAAATGCTGGTGTCTGGATATGAACAAGATTCAATCCTTTTTCCACATAAATTATCAACCTGAGGGCATTAGTTATTTCAAGACTAACGACAAAGTATATGCAGATGCAAGCACATGGGCTGTTGTGAATCACAGGTTAATCTATAACACAAATACCATTGTAACAGCAATAAATAAACCATAGAAATAAAAAAAATCATCCACAGCAATTAACGTTACTGTAACAGCAATTAAAGAATCACACAAAACACAGTACTAAGAGAAAAGAAAGAAGAACGCAGCACCTGATCACAAGAGTGGGCCCAACTCTTGGATCAGGGCTACGAAAACTCAAGGATTACAGGAGAAACGACGATCTATTGTGTATTCAATTAATAATAGGAAGATTAATTACAAGATCTGTATATGTGTAAGGGTCTCCTGATTCACAGCCCATAGGATTCTTTTACCATAGTCCCGAGATCCCCAATTTCTCCCAACAACTCCATTGTTACAAAAATACATATTGTTACAATGGAAACCAGATTTCCCAGCAAGAAACCGTAAGAAATCCAAAGATAATGCTGATACATCTATGGTTGTTACGCTGTAGCAGCAAATAAGGGAGGTGTTGAAACATGATGGAATGTGCCCTGTCTTGTGGCCATGACGCACCTATTGTAGCCAAATCTGAAGAAATATAGGAGTTAATACGTAAAAAGGTAAAACCTCCATGACAAGTACATCATTAATCAAATATCCCATAAAATATAGGAAGAAGGGTTTCACCTCATGCTTTTGAGATTAATAATGGCACAAAGAGATAGAAAGGTAGGGTAAAAATGAGAGAAGAAAGTATACACATATGTTTGTAAGCATATTTCTGTGATTTGATATTAATGAAATAGCTAGGGTGCTGGTAGCGAATCTCTGAGAAGAGATGTGGTGGCTACAGACCTCTGAACTATGTTACAATGAGGCTTGAGGGCCTATTTATTATGGAGAAACAATGGAGAATCTAAACATCCAAAACCTAACCCTAGGAGATGAAGCACCAAAACTATGGGCCCCGTTTGGGTAAATTGGTGTTTCAACTTCCCGGGGATGTAACTTCGGCATACTATCTCCGTTTGGGGCCTCAAAATGGCTCTGAAAGTTCAGGACCCAAAAAACTGCTAAAAATAGTAAGTTGTGAAGAAAAAATGAAAGAGACAATGGTGGGGCCCCAAGTGGAATAGGCGGGTGGCCACCAATATCAACCTAGATCATTAACAAAATTTACAATGCAATTCCAGTGAATATCAAACCTCCACCAGGCCTGGCCCTAATCAAATTTCCAAATGGTTTTGCTGCTAACATGTCTTATCAATTAAGAGAAAGAAACCCTACAACTTTAGAACAAATGCAGATTGATGCAGTCAGTGTAGAAGTTAACTTACTAGATAAAAGAGCTAGGATGACGAATGAGAGGAAAGTGACCATTAAAGAAGATCCATCCACTTCAGATATTAATATTGATATTTTAGCTAAAAATGTAGAAAGAATAATGGATAGACTAGAGAACATGGAAAGAAAACCTCAGTGGGAAAATAAACAAGGTCCCCAAATTAGAAACCCCAACTTTAGGAAAAATCCTAATACTGGTAAATCAAGATAATTTGTACCCGATCAACAGATTAGACCACCCTTCCAGGAAAATTATGTTGAAAGGTCACAATAGAATGAAGAAGACTAAGACACCCAAATAAAATTGATGGGAGTAAACAATGAAGATGAAATTTTTCTTACTCGGGAAGAACAAGAGGTGTACATGTTACAACAATTGCAATTAGAATTTGGAGAGTCCTTTGACTACAAACAAGGCTATGAATCTTCTATCTACAAAGTTCATAAACAATATAGCCTTAGAAGAAAAAAAAAAAATAGAATTTCCTATTAAGAAATTAGTCCAAACCCAAACTAAGAAAACAATAGAAGCTCCTGTGACCAAAATTATACAAATTCTCTCTAGAGAAACTCAGAATACTTCCAGCCCAAAGATTTTAGAAATCTCATCAATTGCTACTAAAACCATTCCCGACAAGGAAGTTGAAAACAAAACAGTTGATACACAAACTGAATTACCAACTGTTGATAAACAGGACAAAAACACACAAACCACAATTGGTAAAGATGAAATGATTAAATTACGCAAAACTCAAACGTCATTCAACATCCAAATTGAGATAACCAAAATAAGAATACCAGTTCCTTTAACAAAGCTGGTGAAAAATGATTCATACAAGGCACAAATCACTGAAACATTAAACGTAGGCGAAGGTGAAGATGCTATAAACCTCAATGATGATCAACCTGACTTATTATTTGTTCCTAAAGTAAATGGAAAACATCAACAAGGAGGTATCCCTCCATTCTACATTAACTTAAACATTCATGATAAAATCTTACATAATGCTATGTTGGATTCAGGAGCATCTCATAACTTAATGCCTAAAGCAGTTATGGAAAAATTAAACTTAGACATCACCAGACCCTACAAGGACCTATTCCCCTTTGATTCAAGTCAATTCAAATGCCTTGGCCTGATAAAAGATCTATGTGTAACTCTGGTCCAGTGCCTAGCAAAGAGTATTGTTATGGACATAGTAGTTGTTGATATCCCACCCAAATATGGTATGTTATTATCTCGTTCATGGGGAGAAAAATTACAGGGATCACTGCAATTAGACATGTCATATGCTACCATTTATGTATTTGGTCAGCAAAGGAAGAATTATAGAGAAACCTTGATGAAATTCATGGTAAGTAGTTTAGAAAGACCACATAATTGTCCTATATCTTCCTTGCATTCTGATCTAGACTCCTTATGTAATTCAGACAATGACAAAGATAAAATCACAGTTGTATAAGAGAAACAAAAAGAAGTCGATAGTGAAAACATAACACATGAATCTATGTGGCATTTAGATTTTGATGGCTCTGTAAATAGATTAGGAGCAGGAGCTAGAGTATGGATCTACAATTTATAAAATGATCATTCAAAAGGACATGCTTTCAGATTAAATTTCAAATGCACTAATAACATGGCAGAATATGAAGCTTTAGTGCTAGACCTTCAAATTGTAAGAAAACTTGGAGCTAAAAGATTTTCCATTATGGGAGACTCAGAACTCATTATAAAACAAGTCAATGGAGAGTACCTTGTTAATAACCCTAGACTTAGCCGTTACAGAGAAACCATCTTAGACTTGATAAGATGTTTTCTTGAGACTGACTTTGCTGTCATTCCAAGAGAGCAGGATATGCAAGCACATAGCTTGGCCACTTTTTCCAGCACAAGCAGGTTACCCTTTCAGCCAAATCATCAGTACACGACTGAGGTAAGACATAGGCCAACCATACCTGATAATTTGAACTATTGGCAAATATTTTCACAAGACTCACAAATTTATGATTTTATGAATTCAGAAGAATAATTTCATAACTGTAATATAGACACTCCTGGGTATGGAGCCTGATTATCTTATTTATTTTGTATCACAGCATTGGACCCCTGTACCTTAATGGGGCGGAAATGCTGCCCATAATTAAACGTTGCCTGGGGGGTCCAGGGAGGCGGCTACGACTTTATGGAACCCCCCCCTGGCGGGGGGTTTCGGGGGCAGTGCCCCTGAAGCTAAAAACAAATGTAAAATTTCCTTTTAAAAATATAGTAATTTCTAGTCAATTTGGGTCATTCGTAGGCGGATGATCTGGCGGTAGAATTTATGTTTAGTTTAGGGTTTTTTTCCCTAGAAGGCAACCCCTCGCTTGTATGAGGGTATTGTATTGCGGCTGTGTATTTTATGTGTATTCTCGGACCGAGAAACAGATAGGGAGACTGTGAGAGAGAACAGAGGATATTACAGTGGATTTGTTGTAGGTTTTGTCTCTTCATTTTGTTGGATAATAGAAAGGAAGGACTGGTTGTTTGGGGTGGACGTAGCCCAAACTGGGTGAACCACGTATATCTATGTCTCTCTGGTTTTATGTGTTTTGTGTGCTTGTGTTTTCGACATATTTTATGTGTTTCATTGCTATGTAATATTTAATTTTATAACAGACACTAACTGTACATTAGATTATACCATAAAAAATGAGATAGATTAAAATGATGTAAATAAGATATAACCAACTAGATTCACTAAATTATAAATAGAACAATTAGAAACAGTAGAAATTGAGGAATTAATCAATGATGAATCAGAAGTTTTAAACCTCAAAGACAACATTTTTACTAAGGGATTAGCCCCACGAGAAGACCTCTTTGACTCCAATGATGTAGCTAAAAAACCTAAAATGGAGCCTCTAAGGTCAGATATAGAGGAATGCAACATAGGAACAAAATAAAATCTCAGGCTTATCAAGATATCTAAGACATTACCTCCAGCTGAAAATTTGAAGTACATTAGCTTGTTTAAAGAATTCCAAGACATCATTGCCTGGAATTATGAAGACCTTAAGTCTTATGATACCAGCATTATCCAGCATAAGATACCAATTAAATAAAATCAGAAGCCCTTTAAACAAAAGCTAAGGAGAATTAACCTCGTTCTTATGCCATTGATAGAAAAATAAGTTAAAAGGATGTACGATGCTCAAATCATAGCATCCATCAAATATTCTGATTGGGTCTCTAATTTAGTCTCTACTAGAAAGAAAACATGAGAAATCAGACTCTGTGTTGATTTCAGAAACTTAAAAAAAGTATCATTGAAGGATAACTATCCCCTCCCTAAAATGGACCACATTCTCCAGAAGGTAGTAGGGTCATCCAAAATTTCATCACTTTTTGGATTTTCTGGATACAACCAAATCCTAGTCCAACCTGAAGATCAAGCTAAGACTGCATTCACCACTCCTTGGGGAACTTTCATGTACTTGAAAATTCCCTTTGGACTAATGAATGTTGGAGCTACATTCCAAAGAGCCATGTACATAGCCTTTGCAAAGGAAATCCATGACTTTTTAGTCATTTACGTAGATGATATCATAGTGTTTTCCAAGTTAGATAAAGAACATCTAGATCATCTAAGAAGATTATTCATAAAGTGCAGAAAATTTGGCATATCCTTAAATCCTAAAAATTCACTTTTTGGATTAGAAGAATGAAAACTCCTGGGACACATCATTTCAAAAGAGGGCATTAGAATTGATCCAGCTAGAATAGAAGCAATCCTCAATATCAATCATCTTAGAAAAATTAGAGAATTATAGGCATTTTTAGGCAAAATAAATTTTCTTAGAAGATTCATCCATAACTTGGCATAACTAATTAGAAATTTAAATAACATGTTAAAAAAGGATTCAATACTTAAGTGGACAGTAGAGGCTAAACAATATTTTGAAGCATTCAAAGAAGCACTTACTAAAACACATGTCCTCATAAGTCCCAATTTTAACAAGGATTTCATAATTTTTTCATTTACTTCAAAACACACCATTGCAGTAGTCTTGTTGCAAAAGAACGATGAGGGTCTTGAACAACCCATTGCTTTCTTCAATAAAACTTTGAGAGATGCAACACTAAAATATAATATAATGGAAAAAAAATCTCTTGTTTTAGTGAAAGCCATAAAAAATTTCAAAGTACATTCTATACTCTCACATAATAGCATATGTTCCAAACTCAGTTGTAAAGGACATTCTAACTCAGAATGGGCCTAATGGAAAAAGAGGCAAATGGATTGCCACAATACTAGAATATGACATTGAAATCAAGCCTATAAAATTAATCAAAGGCCAAGGTTTGGCCAAACTCGTGGTTGAATCGAATTGTCGAGCCTTAGACATAAATTTCATTGCTGCCATAAATGATCATGAAGAGATGGCGACTCCACAAATTGGTGAAGATTTTATAGATTCACCCTGGTATGCAGACCTTACATTTGTTTTACTCAACCTACAAGTTCCTCCTATTTTATCTAGAACCAAAAGTAGATTCTTAAAAATGAAAGCAATGAAATATTGCATCTTAGATAATGTTTTATTTTGGAAAGGTCATGGTGGCATCCAATTAAATTGTTTGTTCAAATATGAAGTGGACAAAGTCATGTAGGAATTTCATTCAAGAGATTATGGAGGACATCTATACTAGAAAACAAATGCTAACAAAATTTTGAGGGCAGGATTTTACTGGCCCACCCTTTTTGTAGATTTCCGAAAGTATGTGACCTCCTGTCACAAATGTCAAAAATTTGAAGGGAAGAAGAAACTGTTACCATAACCCCTCAAACTTATCTCAGTAGAAATTCCATTTCAACAATGGGGTTTAGACTTCATTGGTGAAATTCACCCACCCTCCTCTGCCCAACATAAATGGATATTGACAGCCAATAACTACTTTACCAAGTGGATAGAAGCCATCCCTTCTAGAGAAGCCACAGGCTCTGTCATTATTTCATTTCTTGAGAACAACATCCTTTCTAGATTTGGATGCCCACAAAAGCTCATCACTGATAATGTTGTTGCCTTCAAATCCAAGAAAATGATATATTTTTGTAACCGATACCATATCACCCTAATCCATTCCACTGCCTATTACCCTCAAGGTAATGCCCTAGTAGAATCTTCAAACAAAATCCTAGTCAACATCATCAAGAAGCTATTAGAAGATAACAAGAAAACCTAGAATAAAAGGTTGGTGAATTCCTATGGGCAGACAGACTAACTACTAAGAAATCTATTGGTACATCTCCCTATCAATTGGTATATGGGATGGATGTTGTTTTTCCATCTTCATTAGGAGTTCCAGTAATGAAAATGATTCAAAAGCTACAAGCAGAACCAAATGGCATCTAAAGGAGGATAAACCAAACAATTCATTTCCAACAAACTAGGCAAGAGGTTTATATCAAATCCCAAGTAATTCAAGACAAAATCAAGAAGATCTTTGATAAGAAAACTAAAGCAGATGATTTCTTCAAAGATGATCAAGTACTAAAATGGGATTCTAGAAGGGAAGACAAAGGAAAACATGGGAAATTTTACTTTCTTTGGAAAGGCCCATACATTATTTATGGTTACATAGGCAACAATGCATTTTTCTTGAAAGAATAAGATGGAACAGATCTACCAGGTGGACCAGTCAATGGTCGAATGTTGAAGCACTATTTTTCACCAGACTAATCAGTAGTTCATCTGTTCTATTTTACTCATTCTAAATACCATAGCAAAGTTTATATTAGAGTGGATGATTATCTTCTAAATTTGAGGCCTGAAAATGAAACCTTGAATATTTAAAATATATAACATCATATGTTTGAATAAAGGAGATCACAGAAAGCAGTTCCAAGCGAAGCAAATTCAAAGTTCCAAGGCCATTGATCATAAATTTATTGACATCTCACAAGGAGATGCCATCCCCAAGTGGAGCCACTGTTATGGTCCTATAATAATAGGGATCATAATTTTGAATTTACTATGTTAAGTCTTGTAATATTGTACATACCTTTGCATTTCTGCAAATGTTTTCCATATTAAAAAATGAAAAGAGGGTATGTCCTAAAAGAATAATCAAAGGACCAAAAGAAATATCAAAAAAGATATAAAATATGAACACCATAAAAAGAAGAAATTTTTTTTTTGAAAGTGTTGCACATTCAAATGCCACTACTCTTAATTTACTTTACTTTTACAAATAAAATTGTGTGCATCTTGTCCAAAATGCCACAATTCATGATGATCATGCAATATAATCTCGATCATTCATGCCTTTAAATTTTATGTCATGATGGTTAGTGAATAAATATATGACCAAACCATTTAATCTTGGAAGATCAGTAGTTAGGTAGAGAATAAAAGTGAGCTCATAAGTTTAATATGAGCCATTGGAAGATATAAGTTTATAAGTAAGTTAGTTTGCTTATGAAAAGAAAAAAAAAGGGCCAGCAAGCTCAAATGCACCCAATAAAAGAAATAAAAAATGCTAGGATGAATAAAAGGGTAGGTAGAGTACTTTTCAAAGATTATATAAGCCTCATTATGCTTATCCATTATCAAAAACATTTTATAAACACCTTCCCCTCACTAAAATCCCTTTCCCCTTTCAAAAAACATTTTTCTAACCCTTCTCCCTACTAAAATCCCTTTCCCCTCCTAAAAAACCCTTTTCCCCTCCTAAAAACCCTCTTCCCCTTTGAAAATTCCCTTCCCCTTACTAAAATTCCCTTTTTTCCTTTAAAACCCCCTTTTGTTTAAATAAAACTTTGTGTTTTCATATAAAAAAACAAACCCAACTTTTTCAAAGTTTAAAAGCGCAAAATATTAAGTGGACCCCCCTATTTTGACTTAACCCCTCCATCTAATATACTTCTTAACTTCCCGCTTAATATATTTTATAAAAGCCCCGCTTTCATTCTACAACTCCACATATATATTCCCCGACCCACTTTATTTTAAACCCTTTTCCTATCCATTACCCGACCCCACCTCACTTTGAAAACTCCCAACTCCTTCTCCTGCCCCATCACCATTGATCAGATCTAACGATCTTCAATCCCTTTCGCACTCCCCATTGTTCGAAGTTTAAAACAGAGGGGGGTGGGGGGTGGGGGGTGTGAAATGGGTGGTTTCATTCCCCCGCTCCCCTGCCACGCGGCGCTTCCTCATTCTATTGCACCCCCCCATTCCTAGACCACTAAACCACCTTTAATTGTGCGATAAACCACCAAACCACTTCCAAGGCGTGCGATAAACCACCTGCGCCAAGAGATAAACCGCCAAGTTCAAAAATAATAAATCCTGCCCTATTCCGTTATTTTCTTATTTTCTGTCGATTTGCGAAAGAAACTGAAAAATCCATTTCCAACCAGAATTGAAGCCTATCGCTATTTGGACCCCTTCCATGACCAAATTCTCGATATTCCAAGTAATTCTAAATACCCGAAACCATCAAATAAGCTTATTAATTCAAGAATTAAACCAAATTGATGGCTTCCCAAAGTGTCCAAACTGTAAACCATTGCAACCACCCCTGTTATATTTCGACCGCACTCATTTGGCTGATAAGGACTTTAAAATAAATGACATTATGATTGATAGTAACCTTTTGGAGCTCCATTGCTAGAGTCATGATAAATTTGTTGATCAGGAAGATGATATTCATCTGTGGAATTCTAACCTGCCCAAATACACATTTCCACAAACCTATCAGTTCCCTGAACTCATTAGACTGTGCCAAATCATCTATTCTCCAAATGAAAGAGCCATAGCCACCCCTTACCAAGAAATCATATTTACCATCACTACTCAATCCATTAATCAAATGTTGCAGATTCAATCACAACCAGAGGGAGTGCCTTTCTCCATTTAGACCCTCACTGAGCTTTACTTAAAGCTGGAATTCCCTAAAAGGTCTCAAATTTTTCAGGCTTTCCTCCCTGAATCAGCTCAATTTCCTAATAACAACCCACCATACTCTTCTACCATGTTCCGAGAAAGAACAAAGCTAATTGTGACCATGTTGTCCTATATTTTAGGATATTTCACTGATGATCATGTAGATGAATCCATCCTTGGTTTCCTCTCTATATTTTGTCCAGGCCAGCCTCTTGCTATAATTTTCAACTTTACCCAATTCTTGGCAGATGCAATGCATGATCAACTGATCAAAATGCCAGAAGAAGGACTGTTCAAATACTCCTCAGTATTGTTTCATTTGTTCATATATTTTCAATTAGAAAGGTTTGCAGTCAACCTACAAAAACTGGACACATAGGGTAATCCCCAGTCTGTTATCTTTTGGACATCCCTGATCAGAAAGGATTCCACTAAATTTAGTTTCAAATAATTTATTGATTATTTTTTATATCCAGTAGTTAATATGCTTAGCAATAGCATTCAACCAAGAATCAGTGATGAAATCAAAAATGTTCTACAGTTGTCTAATTAGAGCAAGAGAGGAGACTGGTATTTATACTAGAATCACACAGAAATCAGAGTGTATGGAAGCCAGCTAGTTCCTTGCAAGCTTCCCAAATACCTCCCAATGAGGATATTTTCCTTAGAATACATCATACAGATCTTGAATTCTGATGAGATCAATTTCCTTTCAGCCAAAAAGAAAACTCGGTTCAAGATTAAAAACCAACTAGGGCCTTTTATATGCAACAGTAGGAATGCTGGAAAGGAAGCAGACATATTCCTATGAGAGTTATAGTTCAGCAACAGTTTCAAATGGTCATATGACCCCTTGGGTGTCATAAGAAAATTAAGAATTAAAATTTAAACTCACCCCTTTCATCCATGAATCTAAGCCTGAGATTGAGAAATATTCCAACCAGTCAGAGGGGTTGGAAAACACTCTACAGGAGGTGGAGAAGCAGCTTGATACTAGTTCCATCCTACTTACTCCAGCCCCATAGGATAGAAATTCAAAAAGGGATAGAGAAGAAGGCTCTTTTTCATCAGAAACTACATCTAATAGTAAATTCAAGCTTATGTACAAAAAGAAAACAAAGAAAAATCCAATGATAGAGCAGGAAGAGACAATAGAAACCATTGAAATAGATATTATTATCAGGGATGATGCACCTACAACACATTCAAAAGAAACACCTCTGCCATCAACTTCCAATGAACAAATTATTCAAAAGAAAAATAGTGCAGAGATATCATCATCCAGCAAGCCAGTTGAGAAAGAAAAGGATATCATGGAGAAATATAAAGAGATTAAAATAAAAAATGAATCATTGAAATTTGTTACATATGCACAATACTAGAAGCAAACTCCCAGTGATCAGAATAAATTGCTTTTAGCTTTTGACCTCAAAACAAGGAAGATGTATATGAATTTTCTACAGCCAAAGGTACAGGCCCCCAAAACTTTAGAAGATTATAAAAAGACAACCTTTGAATTTCTTGCCAAAGAGGTGCATCCAATTGAGTAGATTGAATTTCACAAATAGGTAGGAGAAATTATATATTCAACCATGACACATGAGGCCCTAAGTGTCCAAAAGTTGCAAAATTTTCTAGCAAATATACAATCACAGTTAAAGCTAGAGAGAGCCTCATCACAGGCAAAAGACAACAGGATTAAGTAACTTGAAGATTTGGTAATAGAAGGTGGTTATAATCTAAAAGTCATCAAAGCAGTAGAAGAACTTATAAAGAAGAAAAATGTAGACATAGTTGCACTGAAGAAACAACTAAAATTACCAACTATTGAGCATCCACAAACCAAGGAGGTTTTGGAGACAGATAATCAAAAGGATGAAATGATGAATCTAATCATTCAGTTGACAGCTCAACTAAAGGAAATGGAGACAGAAATGGATAAACTTGTGCAGGAAAAGCAAGCTAGTTTGGAAGCAGTTCCCATTACTATTATTCCCATAGCATCTACATCAGCTCCATTATCTACAACATCTCTAGTAACAACATCAGCAATACCAACAATGCATCCCACTTATGAGGCCAGAAAACTGATAAAAGCAATGGAATATATGTCCATTCAGACTACAGAGATTAAAAAGCTCAAGGAACAAGTAAAGATCTTAGAAGATGGAAAGAAATTGGAAGAAGTAATGCATCAAGCAAAAATACAGAAAGCAAATAGATTGACTGACAGAATCCACAAGCTAGAAAAGGAGTTGTCACTAAAATAACCTTTAGCCCAAGAAAAAAAACAATTGTGGGCAAATATCATTAACTCAGTTAATGATATTTGGCCTTATATACAGATCATATTTGAGAAGAATGACTTGGTGAAGGAATTTGGTGATGCAATTCAGAAATTCAAAGATAATCTTGGAAAGAAACCAGAGGAAGCCTCTGAAATAATCAAATTCCTTAATTCAAAAAAAAATATGAATTAGAAGAAATTGGGATAGTTGATAGAACAGAAACTATATTAGAGGTGAAGAAAGTGATTTCCAAAAGAAATATGATGATACATCTTGAGGAAAATGTCAAACTATGGAACTCGCAGTGAACAGGCTTATGAACAATTTTGATGTATTGAGACAGAAAGGTATGCCTAATCCTCTGGTAATAAATGGTAAACTCATGAGACATGAAGATTATGATAAGAAGATAAGGGAAGCAGCCAAAGAAACTTCCAATAGTTCCTCAATGAAGGGCATTCCCACAGGAAAAGTGCTCCTTCAAACTTTAGAAAACTTATTTTACCTCCAGCATGAGGTAAATCACCTTTTTGTAAACAAGCCTACGTATGCCAAATATTCAGAGGCAGATGAGATTTACTGGAAGATGATGAAGATCAAGATCCCAGATGAAGAAACATGGGAGAAATGGTGTGGTGTGATTTACTAGAAAGGTGAAAGAAAATATAGGTAAAAGAATGCACAGATGAAAGAAACAATAAGATGACAGCAATCAATGAAAACAAGGCCACATATCAGTCAGTTGAAATGTGTCTCTATCTTTTTGCATAAAGATATTTTATTTTCCTTAAATAAATCCTAGTCAGTTGACAAGATATTTTTTGTAATATTTTGTATAAATACTTCATCATTTCGAAGTATCAAGTGTGGATTTCTGAATATTTCCGTAGCTGACTGATCTATTACCTGAGGGTTATTGTACCATTTCCAGTTGACAGACGGGACAATTATAAAGAAACTTATTTATAGGATTCATGTGTTGAGCTATCCCAGTGAAGTATATATTTCAATTGTTCATGTTCTCTTTCTAAGTATTCCATAAACTTATATGTGTTCTAAATTTTAATGTTATAACAAGAGTTTTATTGCAGAATTTGTTTAAAATTTACACTCTACTTTGAACTATTATACATTTCTATGTTGTCTTCTGATATCTGGTTTAGAGAATTCTTAATTTCCCTCTCATCCCGATTGAATTCTTCATCCTTCTTCATTATCTGGTTTAAGGAATTCTTAATTGCTCCTTGATCCCGATTGAAAAATCACTTCACCATTCAGCCTTGAGATCTGAAATTGCTCACCTATCCTGCCGTGTAACACTTTCTTTATAATTTGATTTTGTTCTGTTTTCAAAGCATATTAACTCCATAGCCCAATGGAAAATGGAAAAACACTTATTCATCTAAATCATTAATTCCACCAATCAATCAAAATCAATCCAAATTAAGCATGCATAACTAGCCTAAAATCTTTTAAACAAACAAAGTTAAATCATTAAGAGAGAGTCCTCTCTGAGTTTAGGAAGGATAGATCCTAATCTCCAAAAATGGTTGATAGTTACCTTTGATATTTATTTTTAACGCTTAGAAAAACCTTTGGAAATTTTGGATTTGATAATAGAATCCATAGAGAAATCCATTAGAAAATGATAGCATGTGTTTCCATGATGACCCTTGATCTAGATGATTGCCTTCCATCAATGTTGTTCATCAATGAGGTTTTCCAGACGCTGTTTCATTAGGAGCTCCTGACATGCCTCTATCATGATGCTATTAATATACATTGCTTCCTATCATACTATTTTACAACCAAAATAAATCACTTAAAGAGGAATATGATCCAGGTGGATATTATTGGCCACCCACCTATTCCATTTGGACCACCGCCATCAATTCTTGTAGTTTTTCACTGTTAGCACAACTTACTATTTTTAGCAGTTTCTCGAGTCCTGCACTCCCAAAGCTGTTTTGGGGCCCTAATGATCCAGTGGATATTGGTGGCCACCCACCTATTCCAGTTGAACCCACACCATCAGTTCTTTCAATTCTTTAGTTTCAGCACAACTGAATATTTTTAGAATTTTTTCGGGTGGATATTGGTGGCCAGAGCCATTTTGAGGCCCTAAACAATTTTTTTTGGGGAAAATCAGGAGAAACATGGGTACATATATTGATGTTTCTCACTCAAAAGTTGCAGTCCTCGGATATATCTTTCTAACGAGATATTAAGTGTGTCAAATGAAGATCATATGCCAAATTTACATCCCCGGGAAGTTGAAACACTAATTTACCCAAACGGGACCCACAGTTTCGGCGCTTCACCTCCTAGGGTTAGGTTTTTGGATGTTTATTTTTCCATTGTTTCTCAACAATAAATATGCCTTTGAGCCTCATTTTAACACAGTTCAGGGGCTTTTGGCCGTCACATCTCTTCTCAGAGATATGCTACCAGTGCCCTAGCTCGTTTATTTCCATCATGTATGTATTGTAAGAGAGTTCAGGGGCTTGTAGCCCTCACATCTCCCCTCAGAGATACACTACCAGTGCCCTAGCTCATTTATTTCCATCATGTCTATATTGTAACATAGTTCAAGGTCTTGTAGCTGTCACATCTCTTCTCAGAGATACACTACCAGTGCCCTAGCTCGTTTATTTCCATTATGTCTGCATTGTAACACAGTTCAGGGTCTTGTAGCCATCACATCTCTTCTCAAAGAGACGCTACCAGTGCCCTAGATCGTTTATTTCCATCATTTCTATATTGTAACAGAGTTTAGGGGATTTTAGCCGTCACACCTCTTCTCAGAGATACTCTACCAGTGCCCTAGCTCATTTATTTCCAACATGTCTGTATTGTAACAGAGTTCAGGAGCTTGTAGCCATCACATCTATTCTTATAGATACACTACCAGTGCCCTAGCTCATTTATTTCCATTATGTATACATTGTAACATATTTCAGAGGCCTGTAGCTACCACATCTCTTCTCAGAGATAAGCTACCAATGCCCTAGCTAGTTTATTTCCATTATATATGTAAACATATTTTAGTCATTTGATTTCAATAAAAGAAACCATTATTTTTGTTGCATCTCTATGTTTATGGTTATTGTAGAAATTTTAACACAATTATGTATTGCCTGGATTCTCCCGATCTAAAAATTATATGCCACCATTAAATACAGAATCCTTCTACTAAAATCTTTGTGGAAATTTAATCGCCAATTGCAAACGCATGAAGAAAGATCAATCGCACATAACACAGATATTTTTACCAGGAAAGAATAAAGCTAAAAACCCACTATCATATATTATGTATATATCATGGATCATGAAAAAATCTCATACAAAACTCTAATCCAAGAGCTCTCAGTACAACATACAATCGTCTCACACTGTCATACAAAAATTGGCAAATACATGTGCCAATTTACTGCCTCCTGACAGCCTGCCTCCACTGCAAAATCCCTGCTAATCACAATCCTAAATGAATGAGATATTGCCTTATATTTACTGTGAAATCCTCATTGGCATCTCCAATGTGTGTGTGGTTGCATGAGTGCACCCACTAATGTCACAGCAGATAGTCAAACTGTCCCTTTCATCTATCTCTCAATTGGGTCTCCACTGGATCTGACATGCATGTAGTTAACAATAGTAAATCTTTAGTTACATGTGAGATCACTCCATGTGAATTAATTTAATATTTAATTCACTGATCTCTCACTAGTGTATCTATAGTTACAACTAGCACAACTAATTTTAACTCACTTAACTGAGTTAAACTACTTTACAGCTCACATAACTACACATCCAACTCTGTTACAACTTCAAATCACTCAGTTACAACTAAGTCCACTTGCATGTTCCACCAACCAACCTTAGAACTCGAAATTCCTTCAGCTAACTAATTTACCACTTCAGTTAACTGAAATCAAGTGCTTCAAGAGAATTGATTAATATTTATTGTCCAATTATTATTAAGAGATGATAATAACTGACATGCATTCTATTTTTAGACATACGAACTATAAATAGACTTCGCACATTTTTTGGGTATGTGTTATATTCTTTCCACGACTAGTCACGTGCGAGGGGGTCACAAGGGGGGTGACAACCCCCCTTGTCGGGGTCCGGGGCAGTGCCCCAGAAAAAAAAATTTGGTCCTTATTTTCCGGTGGGCGGACCCACCCATGGTTTTGTGCATGGGTTTGCACAAGGTTTTGGGGTACGATGGTTTTCGGCCCTGGTATTTTGTAGATCCGGTCAAGGGAACTATGGTTATGTTCTAATCCAGGGTTAATGGATTGGGGTTTATGTATTCTTCGGCATGTATATATATGTGTTGTAACACTAAAAGGAATATAATAAAAAATCAAGTTGGTCGTTCCGATTCGGGAACCAGGGGAAAATCTCTGTGTTTATCTGTTTTATGTTTTATGCTCTCACTATTGTTTTATGTTTTTAATATTCGTTTGCAGATAATTTATGTACAGGGTTAAAACCTACATTTGGTATCAAAGTAGTTTCGGCTTCAAGGGGATGCCTTTCCTACTGAGGGGTTTTTTTCTCGGGCCTGAGGTAGACCCTGTTCAATGGGAGATCTGCGGGATCGATTCTTGCAGTGAAAGAAGATGGCGAGCGGTGGGAAGATAGAGATCAAAAAATTTAATGGTCAAAGTTTTGAGTTGTGGAAGCTCAAGATGGAGGATCTGTTGGTGGATAAAGATCAGTGGATCGCAGTAGATCTAGGTACTAAACCAATGGCAATGTCAGATGAAGACTGGAAGAAGTTGGATCGGAAGGAAAAGAGCACAATACGGTTGTGTGTCTTAGATTCAGTATTGTTGAATGTATTTGGGGAAGCTACGGCGAAGACCATGTGGGACAAGCTAGGGACTTTGTACCAATCCAAGTCTCTGGTGAACAAATTTTTCCTGCAGAAAAAAGATGTATAACCTGAGGATGAAGGATGGAGACTCGGTGACAGAGCATCTGAACTCCTTCAATACTGTGGTAAGTCAATTGTCATTTGTTGATATTAAAATATCAGATGAAGACAAGTGCATCAGTTTGTTGTGTTCTCTACTAGACTCGTGGGACAGATTGGTTATTGCAATAGGTAGCAATACAACTACCTTGAATTTTGATGACATTGTCTCAGCCTTACTGTCGGAGGAAATGAGACGGATAAATATGGAGGGTCAAAATGGAGATGCCTTATCTGTACGAGGAAGATCCCAGAACAGAAACAAGAATAAGGTTTCAAGTGGGGGATCTAAATCTAGAGGGAGATTTAAATCTCATGGAAAGTTTGTAAAGGTGTGCTGGAAATGCGAAAAGGAAGGGCACTACAAAAAGGAATACAGATCTAAAGCTCCTGAGAAAGGAAAGGGATCTGATGATGCTCCTTCTGCAGAGGCAAAAACCACCTCGGATGAAGGTGGGGATGTGTATTTGGCTTCTTCTTCAAATACACATGTAGATCATGAGTCATAGTTGATTGACTCAGGTGCATCCTTTCACTTCACTCCCCATAGGGAGTGGTTCTGCGAGTATGAGAAATATGATGGTGGTGATGTCTTCCTAGGGGATGATAGGAAGGCTAGAATCATCGGACGTGGAAAGGTCAAGCTGAAGCTGCAAGGTGGAAGGATTAGAACACTTCCTGGTGTTTTGCATATTCCTGCATTGGCCAGAAATCTGATTTCTGTAAGCAAGATGGATGATGCAGGTGTAAAAACAGTGTTCGAGAAAGATGCCTACAAGATGGTTTGGGGAGCACTGGTATTAATGCGGGGAGTTCGGACTGGAACTCTGTACAAGCTACAAGGTAGCACTGTTATTGATGGGTGTAATAGTTATGTGGTTCCTAAAAGTGGAGCGGAAAGCCTAGCTGTCTCTGGAGAAAAGACCATGCTATGGCATCAAAGGCTTGGACATATTGGAGAGAAGGGCCTTCGGATACTACATAGAAATGGTATGGTAGAAGGTATGTCTAATTGCTCTCTAGATTTTGATTTCTGTGAACATTGTGTATATGGGAAGCAGAATCGGGTGAGTTTTCCTTCTGGTGCTAAGAGGGCGAACAAGATATTAGAGCTTGTGCACAGTGATGTGTTTAGACTTGTGTCGGTTCCATCACTGGGTAAGTCTGTGTACTATGTTTCATTCATAGATGACTTCTCAAGGAATACATGGATATATTTCTTGAGGAAGAAATCTGAAGTCTTTGACCGATTTAAATAATTTAAGTCTTTGGTGGAAAACCAAACAGAGAAGAAGATAAAGGTGTTGAGGACAGATAATGGTGGGGAGTTTTGCAAGAAGGAATTTGAAGAGTTCTGTAAGTGTGGTAGCACGACAAAGGCCTCCATACCTTAGCAAAACGAGTTGCAAAAGGCCAGAACGAATGCCGATGGAAAAGGCAAGAAGCATGCTCGGTGGTCTGCAAGGTTGGGACAAGTGCAGGCGAGGAGGCGGGTGGAGGCCCCACACTATGTTACTTGGTTATGAGATCTCCTTCATCAGCGTTGGAGGATAAGACTCCACATGAGGTATGGACTGGTAAGAAACCCTCTCTTTCACATCTAAGGGTATTTGGATGTGATGCATATGTACATGTTCCAAAGGAGAAAAGGACAAAGTTGGATAATAAATTTGAAAGGCGCATCTTTATTGGGTATAAGGATGGTTTAAAGGGTTACAAGCTTTGGAACCCAGAAACAAGGAAGGTTGTGTACAACCGAGATGTGGTATTTAGAGAGGTGAAAGATGTTGTTAAACATGAAGTCCTACCAAAGGAACTTGAGAAGATAGATATTGAACTAAAGGAGGACGAATCATACTCTACAACAGAAGAATACTCAGAAGAGGAAGAGCCACAAACTCTAGCTGTAAGCAGATCAATTCGGGAAAGAAGACAACCAAAAAGGTATAGTCCATCTAATTTCTATTCAAATTTTTCTTTAGCTATAACTGATGATGATCCCAGAACCATCAGGTGGCAGTAGATTCAGAGGATGGAAAACTCTGGAAGGAGGCCATGGTTGATGAAATGGCATCCTTGCATAAAAATGAGGCATGGGATCTGGTGGAGATGTTGGCTAGAAGGAAGCCCATTGGGAGCAAATGGGTGTTTAAGAAGAAGACGAATGTAGAGGGCAAGGTGGAGAAATACAAAGCTCGGTTGGTAGCAAAAGGTTATTTCCAGGTGCCGGGGTACAGTTTTGGTGATACTGCCTCTCTGTTTATAAAGAGGTGCCCTATAGTTACTTTTATTTGTTGACTGGTGATTTTGAGATAGAACAGATGGATGTGAAGACAACATTTCTTCAGGGGGATCTAGAAGAGGAGATCTACATGAAGCAATCTGAAGGCTTTATGGTGAAGGGTAAGAAAGTACTAGTATGCAGGTTGAAGAAGTCTCTGTATGGGTTAAAACAGTCACCAAGGATGTGGTATCATAAATTTGATACCTATATACGGGGACTTGGCTTCACCAGAAGCAAGGAGGATCACTGTGTTTATTTTAAATTAATTGGTGATCGTGTTATTTATTTGGTCTTGTATATGGATGATATGTTGTTGATTGAGTAACAAGGATACTCATGGAATTATGAAGAATTAATTCAATTCAGATGAACCGAGGATCTTGAATAGCTGAACTGTTTTGAACGGAATTAAGAGAGATTGAGCAAAGAGGAAGCTCTGGTTAAACCAGAGGAAGTATGTCGAGACTATATTGCAGAGGTTCAATATGCAGGATAGTAAACTGGTGAATGTTCTGATTCTTGTAGGTACAAATTTGTCTGTTGAACAGTGTCCGAAGACACAAGAAGAAGAGGAGGATGTGTCCCATGTTCCATATGCAAGTGTAGTGGGTAGCCTGATGTATGCAATGGTCTGTACTAGACCAGACATTGCACATGCAGTGGGAGTATTGAGTAGGTTTATGTCAAACCCAGGGAAGGAGCATTAGACAGCAGTGAAACGGGTTTTTATATATTTGCATGGCACTAGTGATTATGGTTTGTGCTACTAGGGAAGACCAGGATTGGAAAGAGTGTTGGACATTTGTGGTTTTGTTGATGCAGACTAGGCTAGAGATCTGGACCAAAGAAGATCTACAAGTGGGTATGTGTTTAGCCTATTTGGAGGTGCAGTCAGTTGGATGAGTAAAAGACAGTCTGTAGTGGCTCTTTCCTTCACAGAGGTTGAATACATGTGACCACTCATGCAAGCAAGGAAGCCGATTGGTTTGCGAGGAGATTGTGTTCAAGTATGGGGTTGGTGCGGCAAAGTATAAGGATAGATTGTGATAGCCAAAGTGCAATTTTCTTGGCTAAGAACCACCCCACTTATCATTCAAAGACAAAGCACATTGATGTTCAATATCACTTTGTGAGGATATGGTTAGTAAAAAGGGTGTTGAACGGTACTTTGAAGAATGTTGCAGATGCATTGATGAAGTACGTAAGAATAAGAAGTTCTCTTGGTGTAGAGAAATAATGGGTGTTGCAGATCTAGGCTAATGACTAAGCTCTCATGTGGCCCCTTGCGAAAAGAAAACAACAAGTGGGATAATGTTGGGTATGTGTTATATTCTTTCCACGACTAGTCATGTGCGGGGGGGGGTCACAGGGGGGGCGATAGCCCCTCCTGTACATTGTGTTGGGCACAACATCGGGGGGGTCACAGGGGGGCGACAGCCCCCCCTGTCGGGGTCAGGGGAAGCACCCTGGAAAAAAAAAATTTGGTCCTTATTTTCTGGTGGGCAGACCCACCCATGGTTTTGTGCATGGGTTTGCACATGGTTTTGGGGTACGATGGTTTTCGGCCCCTGGTATTTTGTAGATCTGGTCAAGGGAACTACGGTTATGTTCTAATCCAGGGTTAATGGATTGGGGTTTATGTATGCTTCGGCATGTATATATATGTGTTGTAACACTAAAAGGAATATAATCAAAAATCAAGCTAGTTGTTCCGATTTGGGATCCAGGGGAAAATCTCTGTTTTTATCTATTTTATGTTTTATGCTCTCGCTATTGTTTTCTGTTTTTAAGATTCGTTTGCAGATAATTTCTGTACAGTGTTAAAACCTACAACATTCATCTAAAAATAGAATCTCAATCTAAAAATATAATTTTCCCACCATTCTAAAAATAGACTCCCACTATAAATAGAATTTTCTCAAAATTCTAAAAATAGACATACACCTAAAAATAGCCTGCGGGCCCCACCTAGTGTAGTTGCTTAATTTTCACTAGGATCGTCATATTTTTGAATCTCAACACTCCCTCTCAACAAGAAAGGGATTATCCTTCACCCCGATCCTGTCTCTATGGTATTCAAATTTTCTCCTCATGAGTGCCTTCTTCAGATTATCTGCAACCTGATCCTCCGTAGGAATGTACTGAAGCAACATGATCTTTCGTTGCACACAATCTCTGATATGATGATACCGGATATCTATATGCTTAGATCTATCATGAAACACAAGATTAATTGATATTTTAATGCAACTTTGATTATCACAATGAATCATTGTAGGATCTAAATGAGAACCAAACAAACCAACCAAGATCTTTCTCATCCAGATAGCCTCACATGCACCTTGACTTGCTGCCATGTATTCCGCTTCCGTTGAACTGAATGCCACAGATCTCTATTTCCTGTTGTACTAAGAAACAATTGTACATATGATACTAAATACCCCTCCTGATGTGCTCTTTCTTTCCATTGGGCTGCTCGCCCAATCTACATCCGTGAAGCCATGCAACTTCACCTCATCCATATGTTTGTACCATAAGTCATACCCAGATGTGCCCCTGAGATATCTTAGGACATGCTTGTCCATCTTCCAAAAAGGCTTGGTAGGCTTAACCATCGCTTGACTAAGTTGGTTCACCACATAGCATATGTCCAGTCTTGTATTTACTAAATACATTAGCAAACCCACTAACTATCGATAGACAGTAGCATCCACTACCTCTCCAGATGTAGCATCCTATTTCCTCCAGTTTCCTGGAAGAGGAGTATCCATGGGTTTGCAGCCCTCCATTTGAAACTTACCCAGTATCTCCCTTGCATACTTTCCTTGAGACAAAAAAAGTTCACTATCTTGCTGCCATATTTCCAATCCAAGGAAATAATGAAGGAGGCCCATACCCTTCATCTCAAACTCCTTTGCAAGGTCCTCCTTGCATGAGTGTATTAGCTGCTCATCACCAATCAATATTAAATAATCAACATAAAGAACAATGATTACAATCTTACCCTCCACCACAATCTGGTATAGGTTTATATTCGCCTCACTCCTGGTGAAGCCAAGTCCAGTGAAATAGTTGTCGATCTGAGTGTACCAAGCATGGGGTGCTTGCTTCAACCCATACAACACTCTTTTGAGTCTACACACATGCGACTCACTACTGAAGATGTCAAATCCTTTATGCTACTCAATATGCACTTTTTCCTCAATGATCCCATTAAGGAACATAGTCCTCACATCCATCTGATGAATCTACCAACCCATCTGCGCTGAGAGAGTAAGGATGGTCCTTATGGAAGAATACCGTGCGACAGGCGCAAAGGTTTCTTCATAGTCAATCCCCTCAATCTGTGAGAAGCCCTGGGCCACAAATCTGGCCTTGTATTTATTAACACTCCCATCAGCAACTTTCTTTACCTTGTAGATCCATCTTGAACCTACCACTGATTTATCAACCGGCCTTGGAACAATTTCCCAAGCACTATTTCTGACAATGGAGTCATACTCCTCCACCATTGCATCTACCCATGTGGGCTCCCGCACTTCTTCTTGAAAGGAAGATGGCTCAGTCACAATACATTAGCTCATGAGAGCCATGTATCCAGTGAATCGGTCAGGAGACTATCTTTGTCTGTGCTGTGAAGTAGGGATTCCTACATTCTGTGCCGCATCAAGATTCAACCTCTCAGCTTATGTGGTATGCCTTCTGCCAGTTCTGATGTTTGGCTTTGCGTGAGTGGACTCCTCCACTCCATAAACCTCCTCCTATGGTTGATCCACATCTAGAGACTCATCTTTGGGAACCAATAATTCCTCCTCCACATGTAAGTCTAGCTCCCTCTCAAGTGACAACTTCATGGATTTCTCCTCATTGAATTTTATATCCCGTCGACGGTGGCACCACAGTCATTCGACTGTTTGGAAAATACACACGATAATTATGGGGTGTTTATGGGTACCCCACAAATATCCCAACTTCAACAGTCAGCTCAGGCTTCTTCCTGGAATTATTGGTCACATGCACATAAACAAATGAGCCAAAAATATTAAAGTGAGAAACATCCAGTTTCTTACCAGTAAAAGCTTCTTCAGGTGTACTCATGCCAAGTACACTATGAGGACAACATTTTTTCACATTAACTGTAGTGTTGCATGCTTCCGCCCACAAATGCATTGGTATGCCCTGATCATGCAGCATTTCTCGTGCAGCACCCACGATCGTTCTATTCTTCCTCTCCGTGACCCCATTTTGTTGTGGGTTATGAGGCGATATGAGTTCTCTTTGAATTCCTTCTTTGCTACAGAAGTCTTTGAATTCGTTCGATATGTATTCTCCACCGTTATTGCTCCTCAGAGCCTTCACTTGCTTCCCCAACTCTTTCTCAATCAATGCCTTAAACTCACAGAACTTTGAGAATGTTTGATCCTTCTTCTGCATGAAGAAGATCCAGCATTTACAAGAAAATTCATGAACAAAAATAACATAATACCTATTTTTTGTTGTTGAAGCAACCGAGAATGGTCCACACACATCTTTGTGAACTCTCTCCAAGATCATCGAAGCAGGGTTCTCCTTTTCATGAAAGGTGGAAGTTACATACTTCCCCATGGTGCAACCCTTGCACTGATCTAACTGAGAAAGTGTCCTCATTGGAATTCCAGTAGATATTTGTTGCATGACTTTCAAAGCTCTATGATGAAGATGGCCCAATCGCCTGTGCCATAAGTTACCCTCATCCTGGCTCACCACTTTTTCCGCCTTGCCCATCATGGCAGCGCAACCTTCTACCTCCAGCTTGTAGAGAATCTTGACTCAAATCCCTATCCTCTTGGCTTGACCCATTGTTTTATGTCACAGGAAAGCTTTTCCATCACTGAAAACAACGTCATATCCTCTATCCTCCAACATCGAGACTAAGACAAAGTTTTTCTTCAGACCTGGAACATGCATAACATCTTTCAATTGAAATGGTTTATCTGGCTCCCTCTCAAAGGTAATGGTACCAATTTCGTTCACACTATATCGTTCATCGTCGCCCATCTCTATATGCATTTGGAGATATTTCTCCTCCAAGTCATTGAAAAGCTCCTTATCTCTCATCATGTGGAAGGAAGCACCACTATCAAGATACCACACCGATCCCATTGCGCTTGATACAAAGCATGTGATCAAAGAGAAATCAAGTTTAAATTGCAAGGCAAGGGCCTCACTAGCTGCAGCTCCAACAACCTTCTTGTTCTTCTTCTTCTGTGGGAAGTTAGTGGCAAGATGCCCATGTTCGTGACAGTGAAAACACTTCACCTTGGAAAAATCCAACTTCTTGCCTTTAGACTCAGATTTTGAGTGGAATTTCTTCCCCTTCCCTTTCCTTGCCTTGGCAGCCAAAGCACAATAATCTTCATTATCATGCTTTGATTAAGAGACATCTCTGGTGTTTTGCCTGAACTCCTCCTGCACTAAATCCGACCACAGTCATTCCCAATCCGGAAGTTTTTCCCATACGTTGACAGAGTCTTGATAACTGTGCCAAATCTTAGGAAGTCCCAAGGGAGGCAAGCTCACCAAATCATCATCAGCAACCGTGATTCCCACACTCCCCAATTCATCCCGACATTGGACAAACTTTGTGAGATACTTAGGAATTGTTACACAGTAATTTGTCACCATCCCTGCAATCCCCATCATGGAGGGTCGTTTATGTTAATAGTAGTGTGTACCCTTTGAAAAATACCATCATTGTCCTTTCCATGAGGACAACATTTCTTACTGACTTGATCCATTTCCTAGGCAGACCTAAGAAACACTTGTTTTGCCTTATTAACCTGACACACTTGTTAACTGTCACCTCGCCTTAGTGAGAAAATTAACACTAAGCCCGTGCCAATCGGTGCTCTGTCCCAGTTAAGCACCCGCGCCAATTTTTTTTGGAAATTTTTTAAAAAAAGAGGTGAAGTTTCGATTACAACAACTTCGTGGATGAGTCATCGAGAGTGGTTTCGACTGAATAACCATGACCTTCCTCCTTTGGCCTCTTGTTTCCACCTTATGGGGAACCTCCCAAGGGATAAGGCCTCCCTTCCACTATTGTAGGGATCCCAACCTCCTCCTCTTCTCTATAAATATAGCCTTCATCGTGCAAGTGAAAGGTGAATAAGCTGGTAGCTGTCTCCAAATTCTAAAGGCCATCCAAAGCCTTATCGCATGAAACCTTTGATTCATACATAAGGCCAAATCCAAGCAAGGAGACTATTGTTGAGACATCCGAAGAGAGAGGCTTGTCCCATCCCCGACAGGCTTTTTCGAGACGTGTTCCACTGGCGACCCTCCGAAGGAGAATTCAGCGTCAGAGCTATGGTTGTATTCTTCTTTGATTGATTAATGATAAGCAACTATTGGTTATGGTTCCACTCCTGTTATTGATTATGATGATGAGTTATGTCTTCTCTGACTGACATATAGTTGCATATACTGGATTTTACGCTTGTTATTGTTTTGTTTCTTGTGTGTGCAGGTGTCCAATCAATGAGATCGTGAGGATTGTGATCTGTCGGAGCTAAGGAACGGGAGTGCTACTTTCTGTACAAGCGACAGCGTTGGATTCCAGGTAAGCCTTCATCGCTAGTTGGTTTATTTGCAATTAGGAACCTGCAATATAGCATGTGACGATTTTTTATAGACCCGCTCTGGGCTAGTAGGGATCGTCTCTGTCCATAGAGGGGATTTACCTCCACAACATGAATATTGTCACCCTTCTCCATCTTGATCTTTCTGAGTTTATCCTTCAGCGCCAATTTTCTATGGTCGCTACTTCTTTGGAAAATATCCGTCAAAGCCTCCAGATAACATATGGACTAGCTTTCTCATGAAGGCTTGATACAATGTGGTCTCGTACACCTTCCAACAGAATCATTCTCGTCTTCGCTACTTTGTTTTTCCATGCGTCAATTAATGCAACATCCGTCGAAGTGGGCTTAGGAACATCACTGTCGATGAATTCCTTCAAGCCATTATCTTCAAGCATCGCCTCCATGATGTCCTTACATGCAATGTAGTTTGAGCTACCCTCAAGTGCATACTCTAGCTGCAAACCATTGAAAGCCATTTCAATGTTTACTCAACTATCGCACCAAGAAATTCTTCCAGCAAATTCGAATTATTTCCACCAACAAACTCAGCTACTGCTTCAATATTGCAATCTTCTTATCTTCGATACCATGTAGAAATTTTAATGCAATTATTTATTTTCTAGATTCTCTTGATCTAACAATTATATGCCACTATTAAATACAAAAACCTTCTACTAAAATCTTTGCGGAAATTTAATCGCCAATTGCAAACACATTAAGAAAGATCAATCACACATAACACAGATGTTTTTACCAGGAAAGCATAAAGCTAAAACCCCCACTATCATATATTATGTATATATCATGGATCATGAAACAATCTCATACAAAAGTATAATCCAAGAGCTCTCAGTACAATATACAATCGTCTCACGATGTCATACAAAAATTGGCAAATACATGCGCCAATTTATTGCCTCCTGATAGCCTGCCTCCACTGCGCAATCCCTGCTGATCACAACCCTGAATGAATGAGATATTACCTTGCCTTGACTCCGCAATCCTCATTGGCATCTCCAATGTGTGTGTGGTTGCATGAGTGCACTCACTAATGTCACAATATATAGTCAACCTATCCCTTTCACCTATCTCTCAACTGGGTCTCCACTGGATCTGACATGCATGTAGTTAATAGTAGTAAATCTTTAGTTGCATGTGAGATCACTCCATGTGAATTAATTTAATATTTAATTCACTGATCTCTCACTATTGTATCTTTAGTTACAACTAGCACAATTGAGTTTAACTCACTTAATTGAGTTAAACTACTTTACAACTCACATAACTACACATCCAACTCTGTTACAAATTCGAATCACTTAGTTACAACTAAGTCCACTTGCATGTTCCACCAACCAACCTTAGAACTTGAAATTCCTTCAGCTAACTGGTTTTCCACTTCAGTTAACTGAAATCAAGTGCTTCAAGAGAATAGATTAATATTTATTGTCCAAGTATTATTAAGAGATAATAATAACTGACATGCATTCTATTTTTAGACATGCGATCTATAAATAGACTTTGCACATGCATCTAAAAATAGAATCTCATCTATAAATAGAATTTTCTCACCATTCTAAAAATAGACTCCCGCTATAAATAAAATTTTCTCAACATTCTAAAAATATATATACCTAAAAATAGCCTACGAGCCCCACCTAGTGCAGGTGCTTAATTTTCACGAGGATCATCATCTTGTTGAATCTCAACAATTATATGTGTATTATGTTGTGTTCTCGCATAAATTTGGATCAGTGGTGTCAGAGCAGTATGCTTTTTCTCTGTTTTTCTTTGCATGTCCCCTACACGGTCAGGGTATAAGGAGTTCAGGCTCGATTAGGTTGAATCATTGCAAGATCAGCCTCCCAAACCACGACCCCCCATGGCTGAAGGAAAGAAAGACAAGGGAGCAAGAGATCCTATCAAAATCTTGCTTGAGGAGGCCCTCGAGAAACATAGGAACGCGATAATGGATAACTTTTCCCAGATCCTTCAACTTCTACCCACCGGTGACACATCTACATCCAGCACATCCACCAACAGGTCTACGACATCCTGGACAAATCCAATACCAAGTTCAGAAGAATTTTTCCTCTCATGGAGGAACTTAATGCAATGGGGACCATTTCTTCCTAAGGAGGGAGGAATGATACAGGTGGATATCGATGGCCACCCACCTATTCCATTTGGACCCGCACCATCAATTCTTGTAGTTTTTCACTGTCAGCACAACTTACTATTTTTAGTAGGTTCTTGGGTCTTGCACTCCTTTGGGACCTTAATGATCCAGGTGGATATTGGTGGACATCCACCTATTCCATTTGAACCCCCACCATCAGTGCTTTCAATTGTTAAGTTTCTGCACAACTTACTATTTTTAGTAGTTTTTCATGTAGAAATTTATTAGTTCTGTTGTATTACCAGATTCTCCTGATCTAAAAATATTTATCTTCTTGCTAAATATAGAATCCTTCCACTTAATTCTTTGTGGAAATTAAATCTCCAATTGCAAAACTCATGAAGAAAATCAATCGCACATAAACATAGTTGTTTAACGGGAAAGCTTAAAGCTAAAAACCCCAACTATCATATATTATGTATATCAATGGATCATGTAATAATCTCATACAAAGCTTAGTATATCAAGCTCTCAGTATAATCAACAAACATTACACATTGTCATGCAAAAATTTTCATATCTATGCACCAATTTCTTGCCTCCTTACAACCTGCCTCCACTACGCAATCCCTGCTAAAGAAGACTTCTGAATGAATTCGAATTGGCCTTGCCTTGACTGTGCAATCCTCATTGGTATCCCCAATGTGTGTCATATGCATTGAATGCATCACTATAGTCACAACAGATAATCCATCTCACCCTTTCACCTATCTCTCCAATGGGTCTCCACTGGAACTGACATGCAAGTAGTTAGTTCAGTTGCAAGTGAGTCTCTAGTTATGAATTAATTAAATAATTAATTCACTAAACTCTCACTAGTGTATATTTTAGTTAGAATAGATACAATTAGCTCAACTGAGTTTAACTCACTTAACTAAGTTAAATTAAATAACAAATCTCGTAACTACTCTTCCAACTCTGTCATAACTTTGCCACTTCAGTTCTAACTGAGTCCTCCATGCATGAGTCACCAACAACCCTAGGAATTGCGTAATTCCTTCAGCCCACTGACTTGCCAAATCTGTTCACTGAAATAAAGTGCTCCAAGAGAATAATTTGATATTTATTGTTGGATTATTATTAAGGGCTAATAATAATCGACATGCACCTATTTTTAGATTGACGATCTATATATAAACTTCGTCCAATATTATACAAATAGAATCTCATCTATTTTTCACATTTTACCAACCATCTACAAATATCATCCTACAAATTATAGAATATGCTCACCATGTCTAAAAATAGACATATACCTAACAATAGCCTGCGAGCCCCACTTAGTGAAGGTGTTTACTTTTCGCTAAGCTCATCATCTTGTTGAATCTCAACACTCCCTCTCAACAAGATAGGGATTATCCTTCACCTCGATCCTGCATCTATGGTATTCGAATTTTCTCCTGTTGAGCGCCTTCATCAGAATATCTTCATACTGATCTTCCGTAGGAATGTACTGAAGCAACATGATCTTCCACTGCACACAATCTCTGATATGATGATACCGGATATCTATATGTTTAGATCTATCATGAAACACATGATTAATCGAGAGTTTAATGCAAATCTGATTATCACAATGTATCACTATAGGATCTAAATGAGAACCGAAAAAACCGACTAGGATCTTCCTCATCCAGATAGCCTCACATGCAGCTTGACTTGCTACCATGTATTTTTCTTCCACTGAACAGAGTGCCACAGATCTTTGTTTCCTGTTGTACCAAGAAAATGTTATATATCTGATACTGAAAACCCCTCTTGATGTGCTCTTTATGTCAGTTGGGCTGCCTGCCCAATCTGCATCCATGAAGCCATGCAACTTCACCTAATTTTTCTGTTTGTACCATAAGCCATACTCAGATGTGCCCCTGAGATACCTCAGGACATGCTTGCCTACCTTCCAAAATAGCTTGGTAGTCTTAACCATCGCTTGACTAAGTTGGTTCACCGCATAGCATATGTCCAGTCTTGTATTAACTAAATACATGAGCGAACCCACCAACTGTCGATAAACAGTGGCATCCACTACCTCTGCAGATGTAGCATCCTCTTTCCTCCAATTTCCTGGAAGAGGTGTATCCATGGGCTTGCAGTCCTCCATGTGAAACTTACCAAGTATCTCTTGAGCATACCTACCTTGAGACACAACAATTCACCTTCTCACTACCATATTTCCAATCCAGGGAAATAATGAAGGAGGCCCAAATCCGTTATCTCAAACTCCTTTGCAAGATCTGCCTTCATGAGTGTATCAACTGCTCATCACCCATTAGTATTAAATCATAAAAATAAAGAACAATGATTAAAAGCTTACCCTCCACCACAATTTGGTACAGTTTTGCATCTGCCTCACTCTTAGTGAAGCCAAGTCTGGTGAAATAGTTTTCGATCCGAATGTACCAAGCACGGGGTGCTTGCTTCAACCCATACAATGCTCTTTTGAGCTACACACATGTGACTCACTACTGAAGATCTCAAATCCTTCAAGCTTCTCAATGTACACTTCTTCCTCAATGATCCCATTAAGGAATGCAATATTCACATCCATCTGATGAAAGTGCCGACCCATCTGCACTGAGAGAGCAAGGATGGTCCTTATGGAAGAATATTGTGTGACAAGTGCAAAGGTTTCTTCATAATCAATCCCCTCGATCTGTGAGAAGCCTCGGGCAACAAATCTTGCCTTATACTTCTCGACACTCCCATCAGTAGCTTGCTTTACCTTGTAGATCCATCTTAAACCTACCACTGATTTACCCACCGGCCTTGGAACAATCTCCCAAGCATTGTTTCTAACAATGGAGTCATACTCCTCCACCATGGCATCTACCCATGGGCTCCTGCACTGATTCTTCAAAAGAAGATGGCTCTATCACGATACAGTTGCTCATAAGAGCCATGTATCCAATAAATCGGTCAGGTGATTGTCTCTGTCTCTGCTGTGATGTAGGGACTCCTACATTCTCTGCCGCATCAAGCTTTAGTCTCTAAGCTTCTGTGGTACGCTTTCTGCCTGTTCTGATGTTTGGTTCTGCATGAGTGGACTCCTCCACTCCATGAATCTCCTCCTGTAGTTGATCCACATCTAGAGGCTCATCTGTGGGAACAAGTAGCTCCTCCTCTGCATGCAAGTGTAGCTCCCTCTCAAGCGGAAACTTCATGGATTTCACCTCATTGAATTTTATATCTCGTCGCACCACAGTCATCCGATTGTTTGGAAAATACACATGATAATTATGGGATGTTTCTGTGTGCCCCAAAAATATCCCAACTTCTGAAGTCGGCTCCAGCTTCTTCCTGGCATCCTTTATCACATGAATGTAAATAGATGAGCCAAAAATCTTCAAATGAGAAATATCAGGCTTCTTACCAGTAAAAGCTTCTTCAGGTGTACTCATGCCAAGTACTCTATGAGGACAATGGTTTTGCACATAAACCGCAGTGTGCATGCTTCCGCCCACAAGTGCATCGGTAGGGCCTGGTCATGTAGCATAGCTCATGTAGCACCCACGATCATTCTATTATTCCTCTTCGCGACCCCATTCTGCTGTGGGTTATGAGGCGCTATGAGTTCTCTATGAATTCCTTCTTTGCTACAGAAGTCTTTGAATTCATTAGAGATATATTCACCACCATTATCGCTCTGCAAAGCCTTCACTTTCTTCCCCGACTCCTTCTCCACCAATGCTTTAAACTTAAAGAAATTTGAGAATGTTTCACTCTTCTTCTGCATGAAGAAGATCCAGCATCTACAAGAATAGTAATCAACAAATATAACATAATACCTATGTTTTGATATTGAAGCAACCGAGAAAGGTCCACACATGTCTGTGTGAATTCTCTCCAGGATCACTGAAGCACGTTTCTCCTTCTCATGAAAGGTGGTCTTAAAAAACTTACCCATAGTACATCCCTTGCACTGATCTAACTACGCAAGAGTACCCTTGGGAATTCCAGTAGAAATCTACTACAAAATATTTAAGGCGCTATGGTGAAGATGGCCCAATTGTTAGAAAATTAAATATTACAGAGCAATGAAACACATAAAATATGCGGAAAACACAAGCACACAAAACACATAAAACCAGAGAGACACACAGATATACGTGGTTCACCTAGTTTGGGCTACGTCCACCCGGAACAGCCAGTCCTTCCTTTCTATTATCTAGCAAAATGAAGAGATACAACCTACAGCAGATCCGCTGTAATATCCTCTGTTCTCTCTCACAGTCTCCCTATATGTTTCTCACTCCGAGAATACACATACAATACACAGGCGCAATACCATACCCTCATACAAGCGAGGGGTTTCCTTCTAGGGCAAAAAACCCTAAACTACACATAACTTCTACCGTCAGATCATCCACCTAACGAACGGCCCAGATTGACTAGAAATTACTATACTTTTACAAGGCAATTTTACATCTTTTTTTAGTTATGGGCAGCGTTTCCGCCCCCATTAAGGTATAGGGGTCCAATACTGTGATACAAAATAAACAAGATAATCAGGCTCCACACCCAACAATCTCCCACTTGGAGACTAATTGTAGCAACTCCACCGCTACTTCATTTGTTGGACAATGACTCCTCTTTGGACCTGGTTGTTTCTCATCTTCATCGTCATCCTTGAAGACCAATTGAAACTGAGCATATTCTCAGTTTCTCCCTGGTTAAAATTTTTCTTAGCATATATGTAGGATTCTGGCTAGTGTGTATCTTTTCCAACTTCAACTGTCCATCTTCCAATACCGACCATATGAAATGGTACTTGAGCTGTATGTGTTTAGTCCTGGAATGAAATGCTGAGTTAGTTGCAAGATGAATGGCACTTTGGCTATCACTGTATAATGTACCCATATCATGCTTCTTACCCAATTCATCCATAAACCTTTGTAACCAAATCATTTCTTTACTAGCCTCTGTAGCAGCAACATACTCTGCTTCTGTTGTTGAAAGTGCAACAACACTTTGGATTTTTGAAACCCAACTGACAGCTAATCCACCTACAGTAAATACATATCCTGTAGTTCTCCTCCTGTTATCTTTGTCACCTACCATATCTGCATCAACATATCCCTGTAGAGCAATGTTTTAACCACCAAAGCATAATGCTTTATTTGTGGTACCTCTCAAATATCTGAGAATCCATTTTACTTCCATCCAATGTTATTTTCCTAGATTGTTCATGTACCTTCTTACAACTCCCACTGTATGTGCAATATCAGGCCTTGTGCAGACCATTGCATACATTAAGCTTCCAACTGCTAATGCATATGGACCTTTAGACATATAGTCCATTTCTTCTTGAGTCTTGGGGCACATCTCCTTACTAAGTTTGAAATGGCTAGCAAAAGGTGTACTAACTGGTTTTACATTCTGCATATTAAATATTTTCAACACCTTTTGTATGTACTCATTATGAGATAGTGTTAATTTGCGATTTTTCTTGTCTCTACTTATTCGCATACAAAGGATTTGTTTTGCAGCTCCCAAATCCTTCATTACAAATGAATTTGCCAATTTTCTTTTGAGCACATTTATTTCCTACATGTTAGACCCTGCAACAAGCATGTCATCTACATACAATAACAATATAATATAGCTTCCATCATTTTGCTTTTTCATATAAACACAATGATCAGAGTGACATCTAGTATAACCTTGTTCAGACATAAACCTGTCAAATTTTAGATACCACTGCCTTGGAGCTTGTTTTAAGCCATACAAGCTCTTCTTTAACCTGCACACCAATTTTTCTTTCCCTTTTACCTCATATCCTTCTGGTTGCTACATGTATATCTCTTCCTCCAAATCTCCATGGAGAAATGTTGTCTTTACATCTAACTGTTCAAGATGTAAATCTTCCGCTACTACAAGACTTAAAATATTTATGATTGAAGTCATTTTAACAACAGGAGAAAATATTTCATCAAAATCAATACCTTTCTTCTGTGCAAACCCCTTCACCACAAGTCTAGCTTTGTAACTTTGTTTTCCTCCATCTTCTTCCTTCAGCCTGTAAACCCATTTATTCTGCAATGTAGTTTTACCTGCAGGCAACCTGACTAAGTCCCAAGTCTGGTTATGCATTAAGGAGACCATCTCTTCTTCCATGGCTAGCTCCCACTTCTTCCTGCTTTCAACCTGCATTGCTTCTTCATAACATTCAGGTTCACCATAATCAGTCAACAATAAATAATATAACGAAGGAGAGTATCATTCAGGGGCTCCACTTATCCTAGTAGATCTTCTAACACCACTTTCAGGTGTTTGAGGTGCCTGTTGTTGTTGTGGTGGTTGATGTTGTTGTGGCTCTTGATTATTATTATTTTCAGGCACCTTTTCCTTTTCTGTGATCTCATCAAGAACTGTGTATTCTTTGTTTTCTTTTTCCTGTTTCTTTTCCTACAACTGATTCTTATACAATACCTTTTCAGTGAATATTACATCTCTGCTCCTAATGATTTTTTGATTTTCATAATCATATAAGAGATAACCAAAATCATTAACACCATATCTAATAAAGGTACATTTCTTTGATTTTTCCTCCAGCTTTGTTCTATTTTCTTTATTAATATGGACAAAGGCCTCACAACCAAAAGACTTTAAAAAAGTCTAGTTCACCTTTTTACCTGTCCATGCTTCCTCTGGAATACCACCATCCAAGGAAATTGAAGGCCCTCTGTTTATTAGTTAAACAACAGTATCTACAGCATCTACCCAAAATTGTAAAGGAAATCCTGCATGCAATCTCATGCACCTTGCACGCTCCATGATTGTTCTGTTCATCCTTTCTGACACACCATTTTCTTGTGGTGTTCTTGGAACTGTCTTCTCTCTACAAATTCCATGCTCTGAATAGTACCTATCAAACTCTTTGCTGCAATATTCACCTCCATTGTCTGATTTGAGACACTTCAAATTCTTTCCTATCTCAATCTCAATTCCATTTCTTGAAATTATCAAATACATCATATTTATTCTGAATACAATAAATCCAAGTTTTTCTAGTTGCATCATTAATAAAAGTAACATAATAACGAAAGCCACCAAGAGATGATACCTGAGCAGGTCCCCATACATATGTATGCACAAGCTCTAATTTTTTGCTCTTCTTTTCTCTCCCAACTCTGAGAAATATGACCCTCTTCTATTTTCCATAAATGAAATTCTCATATAAATCCACATCAACATTCTTCAAACCCGACAACAAATTTCTTGAGTGAAGAATCTTCATCCCCTTCTCACTCATCTATTCGAGCCTATGATGCCATAATGTTGCATCTGCTCCTTTGTAAGTTAAAACATTAACAGACTTAGAAGTACCATTGCATAAATACAATGTACCAACCTTTTTGCCTTTTGCTATTACCAACGCTCCTTTGGTGACCTTCCAAGTTTTATCTGTGAAAGTTATCACACAACCTTCACTACCTAACTGCCCTGTTGAAATCAGATTTTTGTTTAGATCTAGAACATGCCTTACCTCCTTTAATAGCCACTGCTTTCCATTCTATTGTTTTACAAGAACCTTACCCATTCCAACAATTTTATAGGGTTTATCATCACCCAAACGGACTTGTCCAAAATCTCCTTGAACATAGTAATGAAAATATTTCTTATATGGTGTGGCATGGAATGAGGCCCCTAAATCTACAACCCAAGAATCAGTAACATTTTTGAAAGAAATAATTAAAGCATCTTGTAGCACATCACCTGTCACATTTGCTTCATGATTGTTTTATTGATGTGCGTCTCCTTCTCCCTTCTGAGATCTACAGTCTTTCTTTAGGTGTCTTTTCTTTCCGCATTTCCAGCACACTATCCCCGATCTGGACTTGGATCTGCCTTTCCTTGATTTAATATGATAGCCTAAGCTCTTTCCTCTTTCCATTTTTCTTCCCCTAGACTCTGCACTCAACGCATTACCCGATGTCTCACCAGAGATTTTCCGTCGCATTTCCTCGCTAAGGATAGCACCAAAAACATCATCAAACTTTAAAGTACTAGATCCAGAGACAGAGTTACTAATGGCCATAACTAAACCATTCCAACTTTCTGGCAATGAGCACAGAAATAAAAGAGCCCTAACTTCATCATCAAAGTTTACCCCTATAGAACTTGACTGACTGGTAACTGTATTAAAGTCATTTAAATGGTCTGCAATAGATCCACCTTCCAACATCTTCATATTAAATAAATGTTTCAGAAGAAATAGATTTTTTGAGGCTAAGGGTTTTTCATATAGTTTCGCCAACACCTTAATCATACCCTCTGTTGTTGTTTCCTTTGAAATATTGAAGGCTACCGATGCTGCGAGGCACAACCGTACTATTCTGAGTGCCTTCTATCAAGAATATCCCATTCTGCATCTGTCATAGTCGCCGGCTTCTTTGTTTTTTTGCTCAATGGTAGGTACAGATCTTTCTGATACAGATAATCTTCCATATGCATCTTCCACAGCACGAAGTTTTGGCTGTTAAATTTCTCGACCCTAAATTTACCATCTTCTGTCATTTCTCCCACTTGAACCAGGAACCCTTCTTTCCTACGAGTTTATCAGCCAAATAGACCTTTGTATCTGATACCAGTTGTTCGAAAATTAAATATTACAGAGCAATGAAACACATAAAATATGCAGAAAACACAAGCACACAAAACACATAAAACCAGAGAGACACAAATATACGTGGTTCACCAAGTTTGGGCTACGTCCACCCCGAATACCCAGTCCTTCCTTTCTATTATCCAACAAAATGAAGAGACAAAACCTATAGTAGATCCACTGTAATATCCTCTATTCTCTCTCACAGTCTCCCTATCTGTTTCTCGCTCCGAGAATACACATACAATACACAGGTGCAATACCATTACCCTCATACAAGCGAGGGGTTGCCTTCTAGGGAAAAAAACCCTAAAATAAACATAAATTCTACCCTCATACCATCCGCCCCCATTAAGGTACAGGGGTCCAACGCTGTGATACAAAATAAACAAGATAATCAGGCTCCACACCCAACACCAATCTCCTATGCCATAATTCGCCCTCATCCCGGCTCACCATTTCTTCTGCTTTGCCCATCATTGCAGCGTAGCCATCTCCCTCTAGTTTGTAGAGATTCTTAACTGGAATCCCTATCCTCTTGGTTTGACCCGTTGTTTTATGTCACAGGAAGGCTTTTCCCTCGCTTAAAACAACATCATAACCTTTGTCCTCCAACATAGCGACCGAGACCAAGTTCTTCTTCAGACCTGGAACATGCATAAAATATTTCAATGGAAATGGTTTACATGACTCCCTATCAAAGGTAATGGTTCCAATTCCGGTCGCACTGTATCTACCATCGTCACCTATCTCTATATGCATTTGGAGATCCTTCTCCTCCAAGTCACTAAACAACTCCTTGTCTCTCGTCATATGGAAGGAAGCACCACTATCAAGATACCACACCGATTCCATTGCACTTGAAACCAAGCATGAGATCAAAGAAAAATCAAGTTCAAATTGCGAGGCTAAGGCCTCACCCGCTATAGCTCCAACAACCTTCTTGTTCTTCTTTTTCTGTGGGCAGTTACTGGAGAGATGCCCATGTTCGTGATAGTGAAAACACTTCACTTTGGATAAATCCAGCTTCTTGCCTTTAGCCTCAGATTTTGGATGGGATTTATTCCCCTTCCCTCTCCTTTCTTTGGCAGCCAAAGAAAAATTATCTTCATCATCATTCTTTGATGAAGAGCCATCCCTGGTATTCTTCCTTATCTCCTCCTGCACAAGATCCGATCAAAGTCGCTCCCAATCCGACAGTTTCTCTCGTCCATTGACAGAGTCTTTGTAGCTGTGCCAACTCTTTGAAAGCCCAAGGAGAGCCAAGCTCACCAATTCATCATCCGCAACTGTAATTCCCACACTCCCCAGCTCATCCCTACATTGGACAAACTTCGTGACATATTTTGGAATATTGTCGCCCTTCTCCATTTTGATTTTTTTGAGCTTATCTTTTAGCGCCAAATTCCTATGGTCACTGCTGCTTTGGAAAAGATCTATCAAAGCCTTCCACATTGCAAATGGAGTGGATTTTCCATGAAATCTTGACACAATATGGTCTTTCACACCTTCCAACAGAATTCTTCTTGTCTTCACTACCTTCTTTTGACATGCGTCAAAGAAATGCAGCATCGCCTGAAGTAGGCTTAAGAACATCACTATCGATGAACTCCTTCAGTCCATTATCTTCAAGCACTGCCTCCATCCTGTCTTTCCAGGCTATGTAATTCAAGCTACCCTCAAGGACAAACTCCAATCGCAACCCATTGAAAGACATTTCAATGAATACTCAATTATTGCACCAAGAAATTTCTGCAACAAATTCGAATTGTCTACCAGCACAAAAATCAACACCTCTTCACTATTGCAATCTCCAGTGATTAACATTGTTCTGATACCATGTAGAAATTTATTAATACTGATGTATTACCGGATTATCTTGATCTAACAATATTTATCTTCTTGCTAAATACAGAATCCTTCCACTTAATTCTTTGCGGAAATTCAATTTCCAATTACAAAACTCATGAAGAAAATCAATCGCACATAAACATAGTTTTTTAACGAGAAAGCTTAAAGCTAAAAACCCCAACTATCATATATTATGTATATCAATGGATCATGTAATAATCTCATACAAAGCTTAGTACATCAAGATCTCAGTGCAATCAACAATCATTACACACTGTCATGTAGAAATTTGCATATCTATGCACCAATTACTTGCCTCCTGACAGCCTGCCTCCACTGCACAATCCTTGCAAAAGAAGACCCCTGAATGAATTTGAATTTGCCTTGCCTTAACTACACAATCATCATTGGCATCTCCAATGTGTGTCAGATGCATTGAATGCATCACTATAGTCACAATAGATAGTCCATCTCACACTTTCACCTATCTCTCCTCTGGGTCTCCACTGGAAATGACATGCAAGTAGTTAACTACTATATTTGTTCAGTTTCAAGTGAGTCTCTAGTTATGAATTAATTAAATAATTAATTCACTAAACTCTCACTAGTGTATCTTTCAGTTAGACTAGATACAACTAGATCAACTGAGTTTAACTCACTTAACTGAGTTAAACTAAATAACAACTCCCGTAACTACTCTTCCAACTCTGTCATAACTTTTCCACTTCAGTTCTAACTGAGTCCTCCATGCATGAGTCACCAACCACCCTAGGAATTGTGTAATTCTTTCAGCCCACTGATTTTCCAAATCTGTTCACTGAAATAAAGTGCTCCAAGAGAATAAGTTGATATTTATTGTTGGATTATTATTAAGGGCTAATAATAATCGAGATGCACCTACTTTTAAATTGACGATCTATAAATAGACTTCGTCCAATATTCTAAAAATAGAATCTCATCTATTTTTCACATTTGACCAACCATCTACAAATAGCATCCTGCAACTTATAGAATATTCTCACCGAGTCTAAAAATATACATACACCTAAAAATAGCCTACGGGCCCCACTTAATGAAGGTGCTTACTTTTCACTAAGCTCATCATCTTGTTAAATCTCAACATTTCGGGTCTTGAACTTCGGGAGTCGTTTTGAGGCCCTAACCGATGTTTTTTGGGAAAATCGTGAGCAACATGAACCTATAGATTGATGTTGCTCACTCAAAAGTCACAGTCCTTAGATAGATCTTTCTAACAAAATATTGAGCACGTCAAACGAAGATCGTATGCCAAAGTTACGTCCCTGGGAAGTTGAAACACCAATTTACCCAAACGGGACCCACAGTTTTGGCGCTTCATCTCCTAGGGTTAGGTTTTTGGATGTTTAAGGTTTTCCATTGTTTCTCAATAATAAATAAGCCTTTGAGCCTCATTGTAACACAGTTCAGGGGCTTGTAGCTATCACATCTCTTCTTAGAGATATGCTACCAATGCCCTAGCTCGTTTATTTCCATCATGTCTGTATTGTAACAGAGTTCAGGGGCTTGTAGTCATCACATCTCTTCTTAGAGATATGCTACCAGTGCCCTAGCTCGTTTATTTCCATCATGTATGTATTACAACAGAGTTCAGGGGCTTGTAGCGTCACATCTCTTCTCATAGATATGATACCAGTGTCCTAGCTCATTTATTTTCATTATGTCTGCATTGTAACACAGTTTAGGGGCTTGTAACCGTCACATCTCTTCTCAGAGATATGCTACCAGTGCCCTTGCTCGGTTATTTCCATTATGTCTCATTGTAACATAGTTCAGAGGCCTGTAGCCGCTGCATCTCTTCTCTGAGATAAGCTACCAGCACCCTAGCTAGTTTATTTCCATTATATCTGTAAACATATTTCAGTCATTTGATTTCAATAAAAGGAAGCATTATTTCTACTACATCTCTGTGTTTATGGTTATATTTTTATTATGTTGCGTTCCCGCATAAATCCAGACCAGAATATGATCTTAGTCATAATAGAGATCTTTCACTTCTTCTTTCTTAGATTTCTTTGCATCAGGCTCTTCCCTTTCATCTGTGACATGTGCTTCTTCCTTTTTCCTCTTGTCCTTTATAGATTTAGGACAGTCTCTTTTATAATGCCCAAGTTCATTACATCCAAAGCATCATACTTTGTCCATATTTCTTCTTTTATTCTAAGGACCAAATTTTTTTAATCTTCCTTCTTCCTAGATATGGTTGTAAAGGTTTGATTTCCTTCACTTGATCTTGTATTGCCTTTGGATTTCAATCTTGTTTCCTCTATTTTACATAGAGACCATAGATCGTTGAATGGTGTTGCTTCTTTCTTCCCATATAAGCTTGAAGTGAAGTTTCCCTATTCTTCTGGTATGGCATTCAGTACCACTGTAGTCATTTCATTATCAGACATTACTTCTCCCAATTCCTGCAGTGGTCTCTTGTTTCAGAAATCATCATAAAGTATGAAGTGATTCCTTCTTCTCTTGACAATTTCATTTTGTATAGTTCTTTTCTCAGAGAAATTGCTTCTCTTGAAGTACTCACAGAGAATAATTCCACTATTTTCTCATATATTTCTTTTGCAGATTTCAATTTTGATACGTAGGGTATGAGTGATTCCTTAATGGATTCTATGAGAATCCTCTGGGCTCTGATTTCTCCTTTAATGTACTTGGCATGAGCTGGATCATCTTCTTTTGATGGTTGAATTGTATATCCTTCGATGTAGTCCATAACTTTGTCTTCAATTAGATTCAAATCTGTCCTCTTATTCCATGCACTAAATTTTGATGACCCAACCAATTTGTTGCTCTCTTTACAATAAATCATCTTTGAAAGATTTAAATAAGGTCATAGATACTTACTTGAGTATAGTGACTTGGAGCTTCCTTGACGATGATGAAGAAGTCAAAAGCTTCTTCTTAGATTGAATTCTCCAAAGTAGATGTTCCTTCCAACAATGTCTTGAAATAAATCTTTGATGGCAAAGATTATCTTCTTGATCAGTGGATCCTTTGAAGTATATACCTTGCAAACTAATTTGACCTTTTAACCCAAACTTTGATCTTTGCTTCCTTGAGTGTCTTCTTGTCAAGTAGCCCTTGTGTTTAGCACCTTAGCTCTGATTCCATGTTGAGAATTTGGAGGGAGGGTGATTAATTCAAATTCTCTTACTTGATAATTACTTGTGAGCTTATTTATTTTACTTATGTCTTCTCTTCTTAACTTATTATGTCTTTCATAAAGTCAATTACCAAAACACAAGAGACACAAATTTAGGCTCTTCAAGCTAGGGCCAAAACCTCTCCCTCTTGGAGAGGAAAACCCGTAAGGAATTCTTCTTATAAATCTTCAAATGATAAGTACCATTACCAAGACTCGGGCCCTTGACCTATGAATGTCTCCAAGACCTTGTCGCTGCTTCTTTATCGGCCTCCAAAGTCGTCATTCATTTTTGCACCAACTTGCACTAACCTGCACCAACATTAGAGAACTCGATCTCTAATTCTATCTTGTTTATCACCAACTTGCATTGATCTGCAACAACATTAGAGAACTCGATCTCTAATTATATTTTTTTTATCACCAACTTGTATTGATCTGCACCAACATTAGAGAACTCGATCTCTAATTCTGTCGTGTTTATCAAACCACTTCTTCTTCCTTGATAGTCACTTGAGATATATTACTTTCTTTTAAGTACTGAAGATAGGAAGGTAAATCTGAGATTTATCTTCCTTCTATTCTCTCACTTTCTATTTAGTTACGCAGCACATTGGACTTTAGTCTATTAACTTCACAATACATATCACAGTATATGATATGAACTTCAGCCCTAATCCACAAACTCCTTCACTGGATCGCACTTCTCTTCTTTAGCATTATCCACAATCTTAACACAGTAACACTGTGAACTATTGCCTTGACATAGCATATATATATATATATATATATATATATATATCAAACTTTACCATGTTGTGATATCCGCACTTCTCTTTTACCTTAAACCCATACTTGATCTTGTCTGGAAGTCTGCACTCAGTCACATATTGACCTATGTTGTTTATTCCAGATTTATCCCAAAACTTCTTTATACTTATCTTTCATGTTCTGCTTGGAGTAATCCGCATTCCTTTTCAAACTTGTTCCACAATCCTTATAGTTTGAATGCCTCAGATATTACCGAACCTTTCTTTCACAAATGAACATAGAGATTTATGTATATATAGTCATCATGAACCTGTTTTAGGCCGACCCTTCAAACTGCTAGAAGGCTGATTTTTACTTCTGTCCATAGGCCGACATGGAGGCCTTGAATTCCAGCATTGTGAGTGTAACTTTGAGCATAATTTAGGAGCCATTTATTCATGATATCATGACAAGGTCTTGGAGCATAATTTTTTGACTAGATTCTTCATGTACATGACTCTTAATTATATTTATAACAAATCCTAATAGACATCAAGAAGAATTTTATAGACCTATAATAAAAATCTTTCTCATGAAACCCATAAAGCAAGCATAGAAAAATACACTTTATTATCTTTGTCTTCTTTACATAAATACATAATTACATAGTCAATATGAAGATTGATCCTAGTTACACTCTTCAAAAAATATGATACCATTGATCTGGATCTTGGGAGGAGACCCCCAAGATCTAAAAATTTGAAATGCCAAAAGAAAAGAGGAGAACAAACAATAAAAAAAACCACCAATAAGTTTTTTACATTGTAGTGGACAATTTGTCCTTTTACAAAATGTGATTTGTTACTTATAGAATTTTTTAGTTACAATACCATGAGTAAATTCCATGGGTGGGTAAATATCATGGGTGAATGAAAACCATGGGTATATGTCACTTACAATACCATGGGTGGTTTCCACTTACAATACCATGGTAAATTCCATGTGTGGATGAATACCATGGGTGGATAAATAACATGGTTGAATGAATACCACGGATATATGCCACTTAAAATACCATGGATAGATAAATACCATGGGTGGATGAATAACATGGGTGGATGCCACTCTCCATTCAGATCATGAGTCCATTGAAATTTATCTTCTCAATATTGGAGAAAACCTATAACACTGATCTTCAAATTCAAATTTCCTTCAAGGATAACTTCGAAATATCTTCTCTATTATAAATCTAACTTTGATACCATGTATAATATTAATGTAGATTCAAAACTACTCACGTAATGTATTGAAACATAAGACTCAAATCTACTCTACTCATCTGCGGAAGAAAATTCACGATCGAGAACACATATCAAAAACATGCACCATGATTTAACACACATACATAGAGATTTATCTAGGAGAAACAAATTTCTCAAAACCCCTTCCTATATGTATTGCATTAATCAAAGAATCTGGTTGAATACAATATGCTTAAGCTTGAGCACAACCCGCACTTGTATCTTCCATCCTTTGTCTACTGACTAACTCTGGCGAATACTTAGCCAAATTTCCTAGCCTCCAAGCTCCTATTTCCTTGTGTTGTTCAATGAAGAATTATCCCTATTATTAGGGAAATTTCTCATTGAGAATTGTGTGATTCCTTTAGGCCCTTCTATGATTTCATGCACCACATGTACAACTTGGAATAGTTTACAACTGATAGTGCACTACCCTTGAACTCCAATTTCAACTGGGTAACTTGAATTATCTTCATGCCTGAGTTAATTTAGGTTGATTGATCAGTTAACTGGTTAAACAGTAAAGTTACACTCCATTGCTAGACCTTCCACTAGTTCCTCCAATAGTTGGAACTGGTTTAACTAGCCATAACTCAATTTAATTGAATTAAATTGTTACAACTGTAATTAACTCAACCTAGGCTCCTAAAATTTAGGAATTACTGTACAAAACTCAATTTCATGCCCCCAAATCAAATTAACTAAGCTAACTAAATTATAGCAACTATATCATCTTAGTTAACTCATTCAAGTTGTCTATTGATGTGGAATTTCGAATTTCTCCTAATTTAATCAAGGGAAAATTTAATTAGTAATTTATTTCTTCATTTTCAATAAGGTGTTGATTGGACTCAACATGTTGGCAGAGATGGAACAGGAAATTTAGGTAATCATTACGAATCTAAAGGCAACATAGGACAAATAGAAAAATGATGCATATCAGAACAACATTTTTAATGAGTTTCAGGTTGGGGAATTGTTGCACTGAAATTTGTCACCATGGCGTTTTAGTGTCTATATGGGTTCATCATTACTCATATATTACTCCCTTAGAAGTCTACAACATCAAAGTTCCTAAAATCAAGCCTTGAAATTGAGAGAAAAGCTCATAAAAGTCTTAAAAACACTTGTACTGCACTTTCTCTTAACATTGCCTGCGGTGCCGCACCTATTTGTTATAAATCATGCGGAGCTAAACACACTTTTTCTTCATTGAAGGTGCGGACCCCTGTAAAAGGTAAAATGAAGGCAAAAAGTAATATTTAGAAGCCCAACAGTCAAATCTGGAAGCTTCTGGAAGCAGTTATCCAGTCGAAGGTTCGCTCCTATCATGTACATTCATTCCTCCATTATGGGAGCCTACCCCTTGGTTTATGGAGCTCAATCCCTTCAAAAGAGGATTCTATCCCCTCTTATGTGGAGCTGCAACCTCTTCTCTTTTCCTATAAATTGAAGCCATAATGAAACCTCAAAAAGGATTTAGACTTTGAGAATTTTTGAGGAGAAATGTTGTAGAAACTCAGACTCTCTTAACTGATCATTATGTGGGAATTATTACACACCCATGTGCATTTTAGTTGAGAGAGTGCAAAGCTTGTCAAAGTAGAGGAAACGCCTATTCCGGACCCCAAAAAGACCTGTACAACATCAAGGCGGACACGGTTGTAAGGCTCTTTCTTCATCAAAGATAATATGAATGGATCATGTTTTCTCAATGAGTTCTTTAATTAAGTAACTTGTTTATCATGTTTTATCAATGAGTTATTTAATTAATTAGCTTATTTCTTGAATTCCTTGATCATCTTGATAGATATATGATTCGTGAATTAGTTTATACTATGCAGGTGTTATTGATTTTTTCCATGTTTGTGATTACAGATCTTTGAAGATGACTCTTTCAAGCAACTGGAAAGAAGATCATTATGAACAACGCTGGACTACAGGTAGGTCTTCAAAACCTCTTTTGTAGCTAATTCTGAATCGAATATTATCTAGAGAAAATAGTTTTTGTTTGGCTGTTTGTTGCTAGCTGTCTGTAGGACACTAGGGAGATATGTCTTGTCAACAAGAACAATTTATCCACCCAACAAGAACATGTGTAGTTGCACATTAAGCCCAAGAAGATATTATTGAGGATCGGATCATATGTCAAGATGACACCTCGTTTTTGTGGACCTTTCAAGATTCTTGAAAGGATTGGACTAGTAGCCTATCAACTTGCACTACCTTCGACAATGAAAGTCCATGATGTTTTCCATGCGTCATTACTTAATAAATATGTTAAAGATGTTTATCATGTGATTGGATGGCATGTATTGAAAGTGGAGACAAAAGGAAAATTCCATTAAGAACCTCAATGTATTTTGCAGAGAAATATGCTCATGCTACGAAACCAAGAAATTGAGTAGGTTAAATTGTAGTGGAAGCACTTTGGGCCCGATGAAGCTACATGGGAGATGGCGGATCAGATGCGGGCTATGCATCTTTCTCTATTCGTTGGTTGAGAAAATGCTTTCGGCATATGCTTTGGTATATGTATATATGTATATGGATGTAAATACCACCATGATTTGTGTTATAATGCTCCAATCAATGGTATTTGTGTCATGTCATTATGGTTGTCATGTTGTTATGTTTGTCATGTTGGTTTTCTTCTCAGTAAGATGATCATTGTAAATACTACATTGAGCTAAATTATAGAATTTCATAAGCAATATATTTTGTATTTTAGCGGCTTTGTTGGTTGTAGTTGTCATTGAACACCGAGGACGGTGTTCCCCTAAGGGGCAGGGGTCTGTAACAGCCCTGCGTTAAAAAATTCATATAATAAAGTTAATAAAGGAAAAATAATAATGAAGGTCATGGGACATGTATTCCAAGTTTAATGCTGGGAAAAAAATCCTAGTGTGGGTGTTCATTTAGTTTATTATGGCAAAGGGAAATTTTTAAAGGCAATGGTAAAGGCTTTGGAAAGGAATGAGGCATTAATTGGCATTTTATTAATGAAAATAATGGAAATTAGGTGAAAAGGAAGGTGAAAGATCACAGGTTTCCTTGCCTTGCCATTTCTGGATAACCATGGTGTGATGGGTTCTCTTTTACTTGGTTAAGCTAGATTACCGGATGGTTTCAAAACTGAGTGGGGTAGTCTCTGAAGAAGAACACAAGGCCTAGTGATCCCTAGACCGTTATATGGTGGGATTGTGGTAAAGCCAGATTTTGTGTACCTCGGTGGGCCTAAGAATCCTCGACCAGTGAGTGGCGGGATATACAGTAAAGCCTAGAGGGTGGAGTCTCGATTAGGTCTAGGAATCCTCAATTGGTGAATGACGAGATATACGATAAAGCCTAGAGACTAAGGGATAGGAAAATTACTCACGATGTAGGTGGAGAGATACGAGGGCATCCATGCTTGTGTAGGCCTAGTGATCCCTGGACCGATATATGGTGGCGGGATTGCGGTAAAGCCTGACATTATATGTTTATTGATTGGGCCTGGGAGTCTCTTGGCAGATTATGATAAAACCTGAGGAAACCTGGATTGGTTTTGTTGTGAGTCCCACATTCATGCTTAGAATATGGCATGAGGGTGATTGGATGAAAGAAATATTTGGTTCAACCCAATCTACGTTTGGGTGGTTCATGGAAGTCCCAGACTTGGTTGCATTTTGGATATGTTAAGAAGAGCTCCTTCTCCTTCGGTATTTCATGTATAAATGTACTTGTTTATATGTGATTTTTATGATTGTTGTTTCCTTCTTATTTCTGTTGGTTATATGTTGGTTATGAGTATGTTTTAAGTCAGACTTGATGTATGGCTCTTATCATATTTTGATTAGAAAATGAATGGCCTAATAGATGGTAATGCATCTATTGTGATAATTATTCAATTCTTCTTGACGCTTCTCATATAGGTATGAGACTCTTATGCTCAGATATGTTGTTATGACCTGTAGATTACATATTTGTGACATGTTTGACGAAATGCCTATCATGGATAGTAGGAGTCAGATCAAGTACTAGTACCAATGATTACATTAATAGCCTTATTCCATTAGTATTATTCATTTTTTAAAGTTTCATGAAGTTATGGGCAGAGGCCTGAGACTTAGCCCTGAAAAATTAGTTCAAAATTCGGGGTCACTAGCTTAGAACTGCCTGAAAAATTCCATATTCATTGGCATTCCTTGTCATGGGAGTGAATGGAAGGCCTCAGTTGCATACATGCCTTGTCATGGGAGTGGCTGAGGGTACATATAAGAAAAATGATAATTTTTCTCAGGAGTTAGGCACCTAGAAGGGTTGGTTGCCTCCTGAAGGGTTTGTAGCTCCTAAGGAAGGCCAGATTGGTTATATTTTGTGGTTCCACTTCATTAACTATACATGGGAAGTGGAATCACACCATAGTAGCCTCTCATCACATGTTTACCCTAGTGGACCGGTTAGCTTGGGTAAATGTGGGAGGAGGGTGTTACACGATGCTTCCATATTCTCCGCTAATCAAGAATCTTGTGACCTCGGTAATCAGTTAATTGAAATCAAGATTTTAATCAAATCAAATGCTCTAACGATCCTTATCCTATCACCAATGGCTCCTCTAATCTAGAGAGTGATGAGTGTATATGTGCATCTTTCAATTTGTTGATTTATCAAGAAGACTTCGATTTTCAAAGCTTAGATCTAGAATCTGATATGATCAAGGAAGAATTTCTTACCAAAGTTCCTTCCTCTACTCACTACCTTTCGTGTATGATGCATCTAATAAATCGACTCATGATGAAAATATCCCATGTTGCTCAAATTCACAATTTGATGAATCGGATTTGAAGTTGACACAAGGTGTTAACATCACCCATGGTGAAGAAGAAGATAATGTAATCATTGTACATCTTTCTTATAGTTCACAAATTCTAGTTCTGGATGTGGTTAATTCTTTTGTTTAGGTTGCTCATGAGACCCTTCTGGTCTGCGCATCTTCACTTATAAATCTTGAATAATCTTATGACTTAGGTGATCTATTTGGTGACATTGAAACATCTGATGAAATTATTAATTCTAATATCTACCCCTTGATTAATAATAATCATATTGAAAGAACTATTAATAGTTGTCTTCACATGAATCCTGACCTGGCCATGCTTTCAAAATTTAATTTTCCAATATTTAAAAGTTCAGGGACTTGTCAGGGAGTCGAGGCACTTCAACTTTCGTTGATGGTTATGTTAGGTTATTGCAATCCTTATGAAATCCCCGAAATAGGTGTCCTAACTAGTTTCCCATATTTACAATTCAAACAATTGTTTTTAATCCCCCATGCTCTCATAGTATTGGTATAGTATGTAATTGGATACAGGGGGAACCAATGGAGAATCGAGAATCGTATATGCCAATCTACCAATATGATCATAACATTGGTTATGACAACTCTCAATTAATCATTTTCCCACCAGTACATATGATGATAGTTGTTTTACATCAGTTGGCCTTATCACGTCCATTAATCTTTATGATTCACCATCTAAATGTTCAGATACCTATAAAGAAGTTGAGGCACTTAATTTTTTGCTAATGGTTATGTCAAGTCCTCATGGTCTTGACAAAGTTTATGAATGAGGTCAAATCAAATTTCTCCTACAAGATTCTCTTTATAATTTGAATGCATTGATTGAAAGTTCATTTTCCCAAGAGTTTCAAGGTTTTCAAATAGGTTGTTTCAAATATCAGAATTGAATTGTTGATTGGCTAGAGGAATCTTATTTGGAAAGTTCTATTATTAATAATAAGTTTTAATCTTCCCTGATATTTGCTAAGAACGAAAATGTGGATGAATGTGCATGTGCGAGACGTTTCAGGATTTGTATGTTCATCATCTTATCCAACCAGGTAAAATAGCAGTTTGGTTAAAGGAAGCATTTATTGCACACCTTTTTACCTGTACGCAAGACCTTTGACTTCTTGTGTAAGTTATCTAGGTAATTTTTTTATTTATGCACATTATTTCGTTTCGGTATTAACTGCTTATCCATTCATACTTGCAAGTTGGGAGAAACTCTTGTGGCTGCATTGGAAATTTGATTTCACATGATTCTGACCTTCTAGTTAAATATATTGGGATTTAGGTTTAGTCGTGATTATTTTTCTTATTAAATTTGTCATACTTATTTGCATTGTTTGCACAAGCTTTCCATACCTCGGTTGCATTTTGCCTTTGTTTTATACCCTAACATTCATCTCTTTGCATTCTGCATTTTCTTTTCCATTTGAGTTCTCTTTTCTGTATCTCATTTACAATTTTGTACTGAATAAATACTTTGTGTGCAATTTGTTTCGTTTGGATCTGAAGTAATGTCGCAAGAGTTTACAAGAGGGCATTGTGACAACTAACAATGCTTGGTTAACTTTTATCACTCTTCTTTGCTTGGGTCTAATATTTTCAGGTCAATGATGTCTAAATGGAAAATATGATTCTTTCCGAACAAAAAGATTTTAGCAGAACTACAATGCCTATATCTATTTTAGGATCTTCATTCCTTAACTCGATAATATAATTAAATGGTGTTTTGACCCACCTATCTAATCGATCAGAGAAAGGAAATGAGAAAACTTAAGTAAGTAAACTAATTTTCAAGTGTGTATATAAGAGTCTCTATAAAAAAAGGAATGACCTCTCTTGCTCATAATATAAGTCACAATTCCTCTTCCACCCTTGGAAAAATAAACGCCCATAAGATACCATGAGCATAAAGTAATACAACTAGATAAAGGGTGAAAGAAGAGAAATGTTTCTTGCATAGAGAGGTGAAGCAAGCAACTTTGTCGGGGTATTGAACATGCCTGCATAGGCGAGTGGGACGATAAAGACATTTATTGTCATCCAAAGACTAAAAGGGGCATATGAAAATGCATACATAGGTGGGAGGATAAAGAAGATTTATCCACTAAAACTAAAGAGGGGCATATCAAACTTAGGTTTAAATAGGTTTATGGTATAATTTGGAAAAGCTTACATTCGATACATTTTGGAAATAAATTTGGAAAACCTTTACTAGTATTTATATTTTTTATTGAAACCAACGTAGATATATCTTAACTACCAAGCGCAGAGAGGGATCAAATCCCTTTTCACTCTAAGAGAAGTTTGCATCTCAAGTGATAGGGATCAAATCTTTTTTCACTCTAAGAGAAGTTTGCATCTCAAGTGATGGAGGTCAAATCTCTTTTCACTCTAAGAGAGGCTTGCATCTCAAGAGATAGGGGTCAAATCTCTTTTCACTCCAAGAGAGGTTTGCATCTCAAAATATTTGATCCCTCTCAGTGCTTGGTGGATCCAAAGTTAACATGGATTTAGATTGGCACCATGGGTGAATACCATGAAGCTATTTTTATTTAACCTTATTTTTTAATTTATTTTATTTTATTTTGATTGAGTAAAAATGTTTTCACTAGTTATTTTTATTTTATTTTCAATGATTTAAAAAATGTATAATTTTATTAAAAAAATAAAAAAATATTATATTATCCAAATTCAGATTTGATCCATATCATAAATAATAAGAAAACTTTTGATAAAAATCAAATCATAAGAATTTTGTAGACGTCTAAATATTATATTATTATTTTTAAATAAAAATATTACTTTAATTATGCCGTAAGGCGTTATTATTTGAAAACAACTCCCCTAGATGCCACTGTCTCCATGTTTGATTCATTGGATCAAATGTTAGACAATTGAAATGTTTTAGACCATTAGATCCACAAGTAAATAGTTTTTTATATGTTTTTTATAATGTTAGTTTTCTTTCTTTCTTTTTATTAAGTTAGATTGAATTTAAGTTTTGGTGACTTTTAAGTCAAAATGTTGTTATTAAAAATTTGTTAGATTTTAATCTCAATTTAACATTTTGACTATGTGAAATTTAAAAAAAAAAAAAGTAAATTAAATAAAAAGATTGACATAATGTAATGAACATTTTATACATATCTTTAATTACTTAATTGTAGCTAAAAAAATCTTACATGTTTTTTACTTTATAATCATAAATAATTTTCATATTATATGATGTCAAACTTACTCAACTTTTATTCTGAAATTTTAAACAAAGTTTTTCACTACATAATTTTAGCTTTTATAATTTTTTTATTTCTCAATACCAAACAAAACTTAGAAAATAAAAAACCCACTCAGTCCTTACTGTAGATTATAGTTTTACAAAATTGACACTATGTAATTGATCCAGGTGGATATCGGTTGCCACCCACCTATTTCATTTAGACCTGCACCATCAATTCTTGCAGATTTTCACATTCAACACAACTTACTATTTTTAGCAGGTTTTCGGGTCCTGCACTCCTGGAACCATTTTGGGGCCTTAATGATTCAGGTGGATATTTGTGGCCACCCACCTATTCCATTTGAACCCCCACCATCATTTCTTTAAGTTTTTAAGTGGCAGCACATCTTAATATTTTTAGCAGTTTTTCGGGTCCTGAACTTCCGGAGCCATATCGAGGCCCTAAACAATGTTTTTTGGGAAAACCAGGAGCAATATGATTCTATGGATTGATGTTCCTCACACCGAAAGTTGTATTCCTTTGATAGATATTTTTAACGAGCTATTGAGCGCATAAAACGAAGATCAGATGCCAAAGTTATGTTCTCGGGAAGTTGAAACACCAATTTACCCAAACGGGACCCACAGTTTTGGCGTTTCATCTCCTAGGGTTAGGTTTTTGGACGTTTCAGGTTTTCCATTATTTCTCAATAATAAATAGGCCCTCGAACCTCATTGTAAGACAGTTCAGAGGTCTGTAGCCGCCACATCTCTTCTCAGAGATACGCTACCAACACCCTAGCTATTTTTACTTCCATTATGTCTGTAAGCATATTTCAGTCATTTGATTATAATAAAATGAAGTATTGTTTTCACTGAATCTCTATGTTCATGTCTAATTCTGTATTTTATTGTGTTCCTGCATAAATCTGGATCAGTGGTATCAAAGTGGGTCTGCTCTTTCTCTATTTTTCTTTGCATGTCCCCAACGCCGTCAGGGTATAAGGAGTTAGGGATCAATCTGGTTGAACCCTTGCAAGATCAGCCTCGCAAACCATGACGACCTCCCATGGTGAAAGAAAAGAAAGACGAGGGAGCAAGAGATCCTATCAAAATATTTCTTGAGGAGGCCCTCGAGAAACAAAGGAACGCGATGATGGATAACTTTGCTCAGATCCTTCAACAACTTCCCACCTATGGCGCATATGCATCCAACAACCACTCTAAAGGCACCACTCCCTTCAAGGTACACGTAAGCTTTGACATTCCTGTATTTGAAGGCTAGATAGATGCAGACGCCATAGATAGATGGTTAAATTTGCTAGAAGGGTATTTCTCGATCCATGATTTCTCCAACCGAGAAAACATTATTTTTGCACTCCTCAAAGCCGCTCCCCATGTCAAAGACTGGTGGGAAACCTACTATGAGCAAAAGGACGAAGGGGAACCCTCTTTGTTCTTAGCCACACCCACTTGGAATTCGTTTCGAGATGGCATCAAGGAACAATATTACCTCGTGGGGAGCTGTGAGGACAAATACATCCAATGGACCACGCTGCGGCAGCAAAGGGATCAAGATGTGAACGAACTGACGAATTTGTTCCATACCTTGCACAAAAAGTTGGGTATTAAAGACTTAGAGAGACATTTGGTGCTCAATTACCGCAGTTGTCTACACAAACACATTTAGGAGGAAATGGAGTTCCTCGACATTATATCGCTTGGCACGACATACCGCTATGCTGCCAAGATCGAGAAGAAATTTAAGTAGAAGAAGCGAGACTTTGGATCTGGGAATTCGAAGCCAGGGAAAGGTGCCTTTGAACCGCAGAACAAGGGGAAAGGCCAAAGTAGTGCGACTTAGAACAACACAAAAAAACAAAAGAAGGACACGGGGAAGTGGCGTGAATTTCATAACAACCCCACTCATAGCACAAATGGGTGTCGGGCCAAACATTCGTTGGTGGCCGAACTAAAGGCACCCGAATCAGATGCATTTTATGATCTTGAGTAAGAACCAGACAAAGGCAATGACAAAGGGAAGCAAATCATTGATGCAGATCATAGAGCCATTGTTTCCACCACTAAGATCCAGAGGGAGGATCCCGAGGATCCAGAGGAGGGGGAGCGTCTCTTCCATTCACAGATGTGGGTGAAGGGTTCTCCACTGCAATTCCTTATCGATAGCGGAAGCCAAAAAAAATCTCATTTCAGCAGAGGTTGTGAAGCGGCTTAGCCTACCGACCATAGCACACCTGCAACCTTATACCATCAGGTGGCTTCACCCAGGGAGAGATATTCGCATCCACCAATAGTGTCGTCTTTTGTACTGTATCACGCCATTCACGGATGAGGTATTGTGTGATGTTGCTCCTCTTCATGTAACTGATGTATTATAGGGCCAAACATACTTGTGGAGGCAACACATTGTGTATGAGTCTAGGCCTCATGCTGTTATTATTAATTTGGGAAATAACTTGTATAGGATACCGGAGGTAGTACCGCCTCCTGTCATCTCTTTGACTACTGCAAAACAACGCAGTAAGATTGTTTCCCAAACCAGGAAATTTATTTTCCTTACAACTAGCTCACAGGGAAAGAATAATATATTGGCCATAACCTCGAAACAGGGCTCCCTTGCACGGCTGCAGCAAATGGACAAAGTCATGGAGGAATACGAGGACATTTTCTCCTCACTTACAGAGGTTCCTCTACACTGTCAGGACAAGCACTCCATTGATCTGACCCCCGACGCACCGCCGCCATATGTTTCCATACCTCCTGCAACTACAAATACAAAATCCACACACGTACTGTCTGAGGCTTATAAAGAAACCAACTTTATTAAACGCATCCAGCATGTCTGCCCGCAGGTCCATGAAATCTTCGACAAATCTAATACCTAGTTCAACAGAAATTGCCTCATCTCATGGAGGATCTCAACACAATGGGGACCATTTCTTCCTAAGGAGGGAGGAATGATCCAAGTGGATATCGGTGACCACCCACCTATTCCATTTAGACACACACCATCAATTCTTGCAGGTTTTCACATTCATCACAGCTTACTATTTTTAGCAAGTTTTCAGGTCCTACACTCTCGGAGCCGTTTTGGGGCCTTAATGATCCAGGTGGATATTGGTGGCCACCCACCTATTCCATTTGAACCCCCACCATCAGTTCTTTCAGTTTTTAAGTTGCAGCACAACTTACTATTTTTAGCAGTTTTTCGGGTCCTGAACTTCCGGAGTCGTTTTGAGGCCCTATACGACGTTTTTTGGGAAAACCAGGAGAAACATGGTTACATGGACTGATGTTGCTCACATTGAAAGTTGTAGTCCTCGGATAGATCTTTCTAACAAGCTATTGAGAACATCAAACGGAGATCGAATGCCAAAGTTACGTCCTCGGGAAGTTGAAACACCAACTTACCCAAACGGGACCCAAAGTTTTGGCGCTTCATCTCCTAGGGTTAGGTTTTTGGATGTTTCAGGTTTTCCATTGTTTCTCAATAATAAATAGGCCCCCGAACCTCATTGTAAGATAGTTCATAGGTCTGTAGCCGCCACATCTCTTCTCAGAGATATGCTACCAACACCCTAGCTATTTTTATTTCCATGATGTCGGTAAGCATATTTCAGTCATTTGATTATAATAAAATGAAGTATTATTTCCGCCACATCTCTGTGTTCATGTATATTTCTGTATTTTATTGCGTTCCTGCATAAATCCAATCAGTAATTAACAATAGAGTAAGTTGAGACAACCCTAAGGGGTTTATTGTACAAGTTTTATCATCAACTTTCCCTCCATCCAATATATACTGTAGAGTCTTCTGAAGAGAGAGTATATTCTAGTTTATAACCTGATCCACAATAAACAAAAATGGCTAGGGATTTCACAAGTTATTAGTTTATAACTTGATCCATAATCAAAGAAAATGGCTAGAGATGTCACAAGTTAGAAAATGGCTAGAGATGTCAAAAGTTATCATTCACATAGTGATTTATTGACGTTCTCATTTGAAATGGATCCTAATAGATGCATGGTGGCTAGAGAGACTAAAAAGTTCAAAATATATATCTCTTATGACATCCATATTGTCTACAACCCATCCAAATTTTCCATCTTATACAACAATTTCTAACAATAACTGCTCAATTTACTCTCCAATTTTTGAAATAATGTTTTTTTTTAAATATGTGATATTTTTTAAATTTCCAAATTATTTCATAGGACATGATTTATCTTGAGCAATAATGATGAATGTTCATAATTCTCATTTCTTAAATAACACTAAATTACCTTTAATTACTTCATTGTAATAGTTTATAACTACATACATACTCTTTCGGATTTTTTTTTGTTAATGAATATCAAATTTCTTCCGTTAAAAAAAACTATATACATATCTTTAATTACCTAATTGTAGCTAAAAAAATATTACATGTTTTTTATTTTATAATCATAAACAATTGTCATATTATATGATGTCAAACTTACTCAACTTTTTATTTTTAAATTTTAAACAAAGTTTTTCACTACATAATTTTAGATTTTATAATTTTTTTTTATTTTTCAATTCCAAACAAAACTTACAAAATAAAAAACTCACTCAGTCCTTACTGTAGACTATAGTTTTACAAAATTGACACTATGTAATTAACAATAGAGTAAGTTGAGACAACCCTAAGGGGTTTTTTGTACAAGTTTTATCATCAACTTTCCCTCCATCCAATATATACTGTAGAGTCTTATGAAGAGAGAGTATATTCTAGTTTATAACCTGATCCACAATCAAAGAAAATGGCTAGGGATTTCACAAGTTATTAGTTTATAGCTTGATCCACAATCAAAGAAAATGGCAAGAGATGTCACAAGTTAGAAAATGGCTAGAGATGTCACAAGTTATCATTCGCACAGTGATTTATTGACATTCTCATTTGAAATGGATCCTAATAGATGCCTGGTGGCCAGAGAGACTAAAAAAATTCAAAATAGATATCTCTTATGACATCCATATTGTCTACAAACCATCCAAATTTTCCATCTTATACAACAATTTCTAACAATAACTGCTCAATTTACTCTCCAATTTTTGAAACCCCCACCCATGTTGGGGAGATCACAATGTAAAATCAAATGTTCTTGTGGTTTTTTTAAAGGGTTCATAAACAAAACAAACAACGAGAAAGTCAATATTGTGGTATAATAGCTAATTTTTGAATCATTGTGACAAACAAAACATCACATTAGCTCACAGAATATATCTAATTCTATAAGGATTTGAGATGATAACAAAGTTTTGAATCATGATAACTAGGTGACAACCAAAACTAAGTTGTAGCCACAAGCAAAAAATCACAACTCACATAATATATCCAAGGTTGCAATGATCCACATACATAGTGATGGACCTCATGGGAATTTTAGTGCACATAGAACACCACCCTAAAAATTATATGATCTTGATCAATTTAGAATAACCTAAGATGTCTAGATTGGATGTCGAGGTGGGTGGTACAATAATTGAGAATGTGCCTTAAATGGTAAGGGAATTTAGATACTCTACCCTTCCACCAAAGATATAAAAAGTAAGACTTGTAGATTATGGTTTTACAAAATTGGCACTATTTGATTAAGAATAAGTTACAAACATCGGGTATTTAAAAAGTAATAAGAGGAAGGTACATGAGGGCCATGGTAATTAATGTGATTCTTTGTACTATTTTTATTTAAAATAGTAATTTGTATTTGTATTTTTTTAAATGAATATTGTTAAATGTGTTTTACTATTTTTATTTAAAATAGTAATTTGTATTTATATTTTTTTAAATGAATATTGTTAACTATTTTTATTTAAAATAGTAATTTGTTTTTGTATTTTTTAAATGTGTAATTGAGTAAAATGTATTAAATTGATATTCTAATTTTTAAGGTTTTTTATTTAAAAAATTCAAAGTATGGTGAGTTTTGTTTTATTAAGCTTTACTCTAAATGTGCAGAGAATGAGTATCTCAAGTCCCAAACAAGATTCTTATGTCTCTTCATATTCTAGCTTGCACCTTGACACTCCTCTCCTCCTCCTTGCACAAATTTAAACTATGAGGTACAAGGTAGTTGTTGCATATAGAAACGTTTAAATATGATAGGAAAAATGTGATACTCTATTGTAATTTTATCTACAAACGTGATGGAAAAGGTGCCCTAAATTTTGACAATTTCATGGTTAATGCAGTATAAGCTACATGCAAATTTACAGTCTTGCATACAACACCATAGAGCAAGACATGTTCACCAATTCAACAATTGCTTCCAAATCTCTCTCAGTGCTAGAGTTGTTTTCTCAATAAACTTGTTTTTACTGCTCTTGAATTGATGAAAGCCATCGTTGTTGCATATAGGAGCATTTAGATCTGATAAGAAAAATGTGATAGTATGTTATAATTTTCTCTACAAATGTGTTGGAGTTGTTTTCCCAATAAACTTGTTTTTAATGCTCTTAAGTGATGAAATCCATCATTGTTGCATATAGGAGCATTTATCTCTCATAAGAAAAGTGTGATACTGTGTTATACTTTTCTCTACAAATGTGGATTTGTTTTCTCAATAAACTCGTTGTTCCTGCTCTTAAGTGATGAAATTCATCGTTGTTGCATATAGGAGCATTTAGCACTGATAAGAATTGTGAGATATTCTGTTATAATTTGCTCTACAAATGTGTTGGATTTGTTTGCTCAATAAACCTGTTTTTACTGCTCTTAAGTGATGAAATTCATCGTTGTTGCATATAGGAGCATTTAACTATGATAAGAATTGCGTGATACTCTGTTATAATTTTCTCTACAAATGTGATGGAAAGTGTGCCATGAATGTTGGCAATTTCATGGTTAATATAATATAAGATAAATAAAAATTCATTTCTTCTACACAAGATCAAGAAAGCTATGCCGAGTAGCCAACACCACAGAACAAAACATGTTCGTTGACTCCATAATTGTTACCTAATCTCTCTCGATGTTGGAGCTATTTTCTCAATCACCTTATTTTTACTGCTCTTGAAGTGATGAAAGCCACCTCTCCATACATTTTTTACCTCCTGCACAAAGAACAAAAAAAACCAACTTCATTTCAACGATACTGAAAAAAACAAGAACATGTCAGACACGAGGGACATCAGTGGTAAAAAACAATGTGATATTTTGAATATTTTCAAAGATCATGAAGGAAATAATACATAGGTAACTTAATAGGAATTGATCAAGATTAAATATGGATGAACTACACCAAAACAACCTTTGATTTTGAAGGTAGAAAATCATGATCTATTTCTTTATTCATGAGGCATTCATGTTGGCATGATCAAACAAGATATTTAACTTAACTTCAACATAAGTCTCATGATTTGTAAGGCTCAAGAAGCAGTATTGCATTAAGATTTCACTACCTGCTTCCATGGAATAAAATTTTCATTTTCATTTTTCCACGAGGACTCCTTTTCTGCAACATCTTATTTCTTCTAAACTACTCTTTCCTATACTATTTCCTTACAACATTTCTTTTGCAACATATAAT